>LPNX010362595.1:0-106490 GCA_001517045.1 Pseudotsuga menziesii | reverse complement strand
TTACAGCTCCATATTCAGTCTCCATTGTTAGCAATTTTGCATGATCAATTGATAATTGTTGTGGGTAAAATTAATCTACTGCTGGCATGAATTTCTACACCAGTGCTCAGGGTTGTGATTGGTCCATAATTTCTCAAGGATATTGACCAGGAGGTTGTAAAGATCCGACAGAATATGAAAGCAACCTAGGATAGACAAAAAAATCTATGTAGATAAGCATAGGGTGAACAAAGAGTTTAGTGTTGGGGATCATGTTTACCTCAGAGTGAGAGAAAATAATAGTTCCTTAAATCTTGGAAGTTGTGCCAACTTGTCACCTAGATACTGTGGGTCGTTTGAAGTGCTTGAAAGAATAGGGCTAGTTGCATATAGACTTGCATTGCCTGCTATCACTAGAGCTCATAATTTTTTTCATGTTTCTTTTCTTAAGAAATATGTACATGATCCTAACCATGTGATAAATTGGAATGTGATTCAGGTGGAACCCGAGGGAGAGTTCCAAATTGAGCCAATGCGCATCTTTGACAGGAAGGTCACAATGCTCTGGAACCGATCCATAGGGAAGGTAAAGGTGCAATTGGAGCACTACGGTCCTGAAAAGGCTACATGGGACCTGGAGAATGCCATGCAATTGGCACATCCATTTTTGTTCAATTCTATCAAGCACTGAGGGCAGTACCAGTGCAACATTTTTGTTCAATTTTGTAAAGCACTGATGACAACGCTGTTGAAGGGGGAGGGGAATGTAACACCCCGGTTTTGACCCCGTTTGCATTAAATGTATATGATGTAAATATTATATGGAATCATGGCAAGGAGCTCAAGGACAAGGCCCTATCATTGATTAATGTTTGGTGTATAGGTGATCATGGTTGCTGCCTATGGTTCATGTGCTAAGTCAAGAACATTTGTAAACATTATGTAAATATGTGATTTAATAAAAAACCCACAACCATCTATGTCAATTCAATATAATGAGATGGGGTAATGATTTCCCAAGGATAGGGGGGGGATGTTTAACCTTGAGACATTGGGGAAAACCCATCAAAAAAAATGTCAACTACCCATTTCTTGTGTTTTTCCCCAACCATTTATTTCTGCCAGAATTTGGTTGAGGTAGTTATTGCATGGAATGGGAAGAGTATGGGAAAAATTTGAATTAAGTAGAGAACCCATTCTTGAAGAACGTGTTTTGACTTCATGGGAAAGAAATCACCTAGGAGGGTATTCTCATTCCCTCATGCATTCAGGTTGTTGAAGTATATGTAACTTCAGAATGTATTTCACTTGTATTTCTTATATATTGTAACCCGATGTTTATTCTGGGATGTACTTGAGTTATGTCATGCCTCGATAGTCTATAATGTAAACAAGTCATGTCAAGTCATTGTGGGTAACCCTCCTATTGTCTAAGGGTTAAAGTCCTCGTAGTTTCGGGGTACTAGGATTATTAGACTCTCCTAGTGAGGTCGGCTCTAGTAGGGTTTTAGTCATGTCGAGATTAGTATAAATAGAAAGATGGACCCTCTATTTATCACACAACTCATACACACTCAAGTGTAGCACATAGTTGAGGAAGGAGAAGACACTAGGGCTAGATAGAAAGAAGGTTACTGTTGTCGGGAGATCACTTATTGTTTTGGGTTCTACTTTTGGGACTGATTCTATCTCTGATGAAGTTGCAGGGTTTTCACCATTTATGGTTTCCCTAAGGATAAACATTGTGTTCATTGTCTCTTGTGTTTGATTGTTGTGCTTGTTATTCTCTCAGTTAAAGATCCTAATATAATGCTAGCTTAATGATGAAATTCTAACACATGTTTCCATCTTCCCTCACGTTTTGGGGAGATGTTGGACATTCAGATCATCGATCTTGCATTCACGGGAAACTCTCACATAGTTGAACCTTCCTATGTGTTTATCCTTCACGTTTCAGATGTTTCTTCATTGTGCATGTACATGAAATCCATTTTAGGTGTTATGGAGTGAATCCCCAGCAAGGAATTATGATTTTCATGAATTTCATATTTTTCTATGTATGCCTCTGTTGTTTTGGTCTCAATTGGTTTGGGAGTGGAAATGGGGTGTGAACTGGCTTGATAAACCTAGTGTGACAAGGAACCTCACAGAAATATCTAGAGGGATGTTTTTCTTCTTTGCACACCCTGAATAGAACTGGAAAAGGAAGGCATAACCCGAGCAACTGTGTAGCAAAGAAGGGGATGCTTCATGGCATTGGCTATGTAGATGTTTTAGAAGCCAGGCAAGGTTTGGTGCAGGTGTCCATAGCTCTATGGATGAGATCACTAGCTTAGCAGTCATCCTTTCCATCTCCTTGCAGCGTGATAAACCCAACTGGTAATTAGCTTGGTTGTGCCTTATTGTGCATTTGGCCATGTGTGATCCTTGACTGGACAGTCTAATAAGCCCAACTGTGAATGCTAGGCTTGGATGAGTAGCCTAATAAACCCAGTAGTGATATTGATTGGTTGTGTATCCTGATAAACCCATCTGTTGGATTGGATGGTCCTTTATGTAAGTGTTGTGTTGACTACGTGTAGTCTAATAAACCAAATTGTTAGCTAGATTGACTGTGTGTAGCCTAATAAATCCAACTATGTTGGATTGGTTGAGTTCTTGTTGTATCCTTGGCTATGTGTGAGAGTACTAATGTTTCCTTATTCCTTGGGGGAATCATGCCCAACTCAGGGGTCGCAGTGCTGTTGAGATATTGATGAGTGCACTGCCGTGTGGTTGGTTGGAACATTGAAATGACATAGTTGGTTACAGAACAAACTTCTTTCAATAGGATACGTGTTCATGTCTATGTTAATCTCTACATTTGTATTTTCTCAATGAATAATGATGAACATGCTTAATGTGTTGAATTGATGAATTGCTTCCAATGTATAATCGCAATTGTATGCATCTATGCATGTTTACTTTCAATGCATTTCTAATTTTCGTTATTGGGATTAGACTAACCATATTGGTGATGGCCTGAACGATCAAATCAGTCCAAGACTTCTGTTAGCAAGTGGAATTTCCATAGAAATATCCTTCTTCAACTTTCCTTTCTGTAACTTGTGGGATGGGGGATGCAAAAATGACATTTTGTAAATCCTGTTCTCTACAATATCTCCCTCCACAACTTCCTTTCCACAACTTGTGGGATGCGGGATGTGGAATGCGGCTTCGCTAATTTCCTTCCGCGACTCTCCTTTCCACAATGGTCTATTTCTGCATGTAGGATGCAGGATGCGAGATGTAGGATGTGGGATCACAAATTCCATTTTCCCGACTCCACAAACTCAAGATTTCCGCACCGTTGATTCTTGCGGGTTGATTCTCAGTCATTGATTTATCCCCAGATGCGGAACAGATTGTGACCGTTGTTTTTCGGTGTGATTTTTCTTGCGTCGTTCGATCCCCTCTGAGATCTTTCTTCATATATCGTCGAATTGATCAATTGTGGATGGGAGGGGACGTGAAAGTGTGGTATTAGAACATGAATGTTGAGGAGTGTTTCACGGCCATGCCCTATTGTTCAAATAACGAAAAATGTTCCGTAGGAAATTTTTAGTTCCGCATGATAATCGGAGTATGAGTACGTGACAAAGTGGTATTAGAGTTGCTGGTTGCAGCATTGGTATTGTTTGTAATGTCCCCGGTTTTGACCCCGTTTGCATGATGTATATATTGTAATTAATCGTGGTGAGGAGCTCAAGGCAAAAGCCCCACCATCAATTTGGTTGTGTGTGTGTTTCGGCAATGGGGATAGTTGCCGGTGGTTTATCGTGCCATTTGGCACATTATAATTCAGCATCATGTAAATACACACATCAATTAAAAATAAAAACCACAACCAGCTATGGTAGTGCAACGTTGAATGAAAAGGGCATGGTTCCGAAGGATAAGGGGTGGGGGATGTCAAACCTTGGTCTATGGGGGAAAAACCCATGTGTTGCCACCTTTCTTGTTCACCAACCTCTTTAACGCCTTGGTTTTGTTGTTGGGGGGTAGTTATGACTGGTAGCTAAGGTAGTTATGGTGTTGGGTGTGGCAGGCTGTCAATCTTTGCCCACGTGCCCACTCCACCCACGACTACATTCAATTCCTCCATCTTCTCCACGACGCCATTTTTTCTCCCCTAGCCTGTTCACTCTCACACGGAGGTCGGTTCTATTCTCCTCACGCACCAGTAAGGGGCTCTCTTTGTTGCTCGTGGGTTGTTATTCCCATATTTTTCTGGCCGCATCCTTTATCCTCACGCAAAGGAGTTCTGCGTTAGTTTTCCTCACGCAGGGAGCGGGTGAAATCATGGTTGTCACTCAGGATTTCGGGTGCAGGAGCCGTTCATGGTCTGGGCTGTGTGCCTATGTGTTTCACACTAGTTCGGTGGTAAGTATATCTTCCCAGGTCGAGTGTGCTTGTGTTCTCCTCCTGTCCATGCCGAGAGTCTATTTCTCTCCATTATCGGACTGTGTAGTTTTCCACTATTTCATTGTGGGACAAGAGCTGTCATCTTCCCCACGTTTCGTTGGCTGAGTTTCCCTGCTGTTTCGGGACTGCGTATAGCTTCCATCATTTGCACTGTGAGTTGTGGATGTTGATTTCCATAGTTGTTTCCTGATTTTTCCATGGATGTGCTGGGAGTTCTGTTTCTTATCCACTATGGGAGGTGGATTGTTGTCACCGTTTTGATTGGGAAGTTGGGTTGCTAATATACCCTCGATTGGGTGTTATGCTGAGTTGTTTTGGCCACGATAGGGCCAAGAAAAACTCTGTGTTGTCTGGTGGACTTGAGCTGTGCTCATCTTTGGTTTGGGATTATCCCTGGTTGTCCTTCCCTTCTTCACAGGGATGTGAAGGGATTGGTGTGCTGCGGTATGCAGTGGTTGGTCTTCGGACTGTGCTGGCTTGGCCGATCTGTCGATGGCCTGGTAAACCCAGTGGCGTTGGTTTGTTGATTGTGTCCCTTGGCTATGTGTAAGTCTGCATTGGCCCTTATCCTTGGAGGAATCATGCCCAGCTTGGGGGTGGCAGCGTTGCTGAGAGATTGATGAGCATGCTGGCCTATGGTTGGGTGGAATGTTGCAGCGACGTAGCTGGTTGCGGGACTTCTTCATCAAAAGAGAAGTATTGCTGCTAATTCATCTCTGCAATTTATATCCATGGTATAATGAATTATGATGAACATGTTTTATGCTGGAAATGTATGTGTGTTGCTTCCACTGAATGTTGATTCATTCCGCATCTATGTATTCTTGTAAGTTTTAATTCCAGCATTGATTTCTTTTGATTATGTTCATGGGGCTGTTTGCCGGTTCTATGTGGTGTTCGTCACGTCCTCTTCGCTGGTCTGAGGGATGGGGACATGACAAAGTGGTATCAGAGCTCAAGGTTGTAACAATGGGCCTCTATGGGCCAAGAAGGTGCAGTAACAGACGCAGAACCTCTTCCTACCCAGCATAAATCAGATTGGAAACTTCAAAGAAAATCACCTAAGTGTTGGACAAGCGGAAGGTTTAGCGGTTTCCGGTCTGCCGTTGCGGCTGCTGAAGGGACTAAACCGCCAATGCAACAATGGATCCGATTGCCGACGAAAGGAATTTTGAAAATTTTATTTAAGTGTCCCCCATCGGAACAATCAGCGAAGTTGACTTCCGCCGTTGCGGAAGAGTTGGTGAAGTGGGCTTCTGTTGTAGCAGAAGAGTTAGAGGTTTCCCGTCTGCTGTTGCGGAAGTCCAAACCGTTAAGTCTTCCGACGGGAAAGTTCTCCGATCGTCGACACGTCAAAAAGGTTAAGGCTCGAAGTTAGTTCACCAATCGGAAGAGTTGATGAAGTAAACTTCTGTCGTTGTGGAAGCCAAAGGCACTAAGCTTCCGATGTGGAAAGGCCGCTGATGCCAGAAGTTGAAATTCTCCTAAGGCAGGAATCGTTGACTGGCGGAAGGAGTTAGTGATTCGCAAGCCACAGTTTCGGAAGGGAAAGTGGTTCGTGAGCCACCGTTTCGGATGGAGAAACAACTTCATGGCCGACGGGTGAGGCCCTTGACGTAAAGAAAGAAAGTTAAAAATTTGTCTAAGGCCCGAAGTCGGAAGAAGAAGTGATTGAGCGTCCGCTGTTGTGGAAGTGAAAGCACAAATCCTTCCGAAGGGCAAAGACCGCCGACGCTCGAAGTTAAAAATTTCTTTGAGAAAAGAGCGGCCAATCGGAAGGAAAAATGGTTTGTGCGCCGCCGTTGCGGAAGCCAAAGCGTTAAGTCTTCCGATGAGAAAGACCGCCGATTCCGACGAAGAAAGAAGTTAAGTTTAAATTTAGTTCGTCTATAGGAAGGAGAAAGCATTCCGAGAGCCACCGTTGCGGAATTCCAAAGCGCTAAGACTTCCAATGTGGAAAGACAGCCGGGAGCCGATTCTGCGGCTGTGAAAGGGATTCGGGAGCCGATTCTGCGGAACGGTTATTGGTCCGAGAACCGATTCTGTGCGAGGAAAATTTGAGTTTTCCATGGGATTTTTCCAGCAGATTTTGACCCGCCCTGCAGTGGCGCAGGGAAGCCACAAGGGGGCAAGCCCCCTTGACTCCCGTCGTCCCTTGAGACAGTCATTCTTGTGAAAAGAGAATCCTATGTTTTGGGAAAATTAGTAAGATCCAAAGTTCATAAAAGATGAATGGTGCAACGGAAGTGAAGTGGCTGAAGTTGGCACCCAGTCCAAATGCAGCGGTGTGTAACAATGCAAAGATTTGGTGAAAGTCTTCATTCTTAGAAGTGGTGTGGTTTTCACACCCGAGTTTGGAATGGAGCATGTGGATAGGCGTTGGAAAGTTTATCCAGTAGGGAACAAGGGTAAGTCACTAGAATCTGAGCATGAAGCAGCAAAGTGCTAGTGATGGCCGCTACTATCAAATGGACAAATCTGGACAATTGCATGCCCAGGGGTAGCAAGGAATATGAAGTCAGCCAGCTACTATCTGGAAAAGGAGTTCCATGCCAAGATGAAAGACTTGAAAAGGGAAGTTTTCGTTAAAACCCTGTCTTGCTGATTATAACTAGATTTCCTAAGTTTATGCTTGAAATGCATGAGGATATGTATTGCATGCATAGGATATTGCATGTTGGTAAAAATATTGGGAATTATATATTTATAATGAACCACTAATGATGATCATTTCTTTTATGTTGGAATTAGTGGAAAAACCAACGATGACATGGATCCAGATGAATATGTTGCTAATGCTGACAATTGTGACCAGCAACCCTATGGAGAAAGGGATAAGGCAACAAGTCCATAACAAAAGATGGTGAGCAAATTCGGCAATCTCCTGCAAAGGACCAACCAAATTGGTCATGTCAAGGGTGTAAGTATGACCCATGCAGGTAAGAGTTTGCTTATGACAAATTCCAAGGAGGGGTAAAGGTAAGAGACTTCAGACCATGTGGATATTGGAATATAGAAAGGTGTCATGCCTATATATGTTGATGATATTGATTATAATAATGTATCCTATGTGAAGTGGACATGGATAGGCCATGGTATGTTGAATGCATGTGATATTATGAATGACTAATGACTGAAATGATGAATTGATGACAATTAAGGAACCATTTCAGAGGTTTTTATGAATGCAGGATAGTCATGACCAATTGGCTGCCAGAAATGCTCTATTGAAGAGCAAGGTGGTATGAATGATACGCTTGTGAAGTAAGGGTATCTAAACCTTCATTTGATTGCATGCATGATATGAATATACCTTGCAATGTTAGTATGATAATGATTGCATGATGTAAATGAGCTTTGATAATATTGATGTGACTAACAGTTGGAAGTATTTGAATTTTATAAATTCTGAAAATGCTTTAGTGATGGTTGTAGCAATGAAAAGTTATATGCATCTAGACTTACCAAGTGTTGTTTGATTGAAGCTCATGTTTCAGGTAGATTATTTTGAGCATAGAAGTGAGAGGTAAGATCCTGACCAATGCCAGAATCTACCATATGATATGCATAATAGGTTGTTAAAATTTGAATTGTGAATTTCGGATTTGAGAAATTGCTGACAACCACTAGCCACTGTTGGCTTGCATAAGCTTGTGTTTGGATGTTTGAACCTTATGTTTCAGGTAGATTATTTTGAGAATGGCATTGAGAGGTAAGACCCTGACCAATGCCAGAATCTACCATGTGAAAGATCTTGTTAAATTTGAATTGTGAATTCCAAATTTAAGAAATTGCTGACAACAACTAGTCACTATCGGCTTGCACAAGATTGTGTTTGGTTGGTTGAAACTCATGTTTCAGGTAGATTATTTCGAGCATGGTAGTGAGAGGTAAGACCCTGACCAATGCCAGAATATACCATGTAAAGAGACAAACTTTATGAGAAGAGTCTCATGGTTGCATAATGGATTGTTAAATTTGAATTGTGAATTTCGAATTTAAAGGAATTGCTAACGACTACTAATCATTGTTGGCTTGTATGAGATTGTGTCAGGAGGGATGCATGGTAAGTGGGTATTCATGTTATGATAGTAAGCATGAAATTATAATGGGCATAGTAGTGCAGCTTACAAGAAACCCACAATTGAGCAAGTCAATTTCTGTAATAGATAGAATTGCAAATTCCTATTGAATTTGATTTCTAATGTCATTGCTTGGTTATGGAACAATCAATTTGGATTGTAGTATCAGGTAATGATTGAATGTTCGGCTATTTGATGAATGTGTCAGGGGTACACACTACAGGAAGACCATGTGTGATGGCCTGCAGAAGCCAAACTTCATGGGAAGGTTTTCCCTTATCTTGGAAATGGGGTTCGGGTGAAACTCCATTAGACATTTTGAAAATGTCTCATCTGCACAGCATGTTTGGTGATAACATGAGTGAGATGGTATGGGTTATGTCGGTGAGACATGTGTGAATGTGAAATGTGAAAAAGAGTTTGGATGGAAAACTGAGAGACTGTTTACTCAAGGAAGGAGCCTCCATTCCTCCTTAACAAAGGCATACTGCGACGGCAAATGGATAAGTGTTCTATGACCCTTGCTATGAATATGCATGTTTAATTATTAAATTTCCATATGCAGAACATGTTTGATTCATTTCCATGATGACCGATTTCTTGAGTATGAATAGGACCTGCATGGCACACACCGGGAATGGGTGCACACTTTTCCGATGTTGGATCATGAAAGGGTTTCAATATTGATTACACTCTAGGGAGTGGATGCACTCCTAGTGTCTCAATACTTGATAGTGAATGATGAGAAATGTGATTACAGTTTTGAGCAATAATGCTGATGAGTTTGCTTGCATTGCTTGTGTTGTTTGTGTTGACAGGCTAAAGGTAAAGGTAAAGGTAAAGGTAAAATGGTAAATGGTTGTTGTGAGGGGTTGCGGAGTAAGGGTTATGGTCGATATACGTGTATGTTGGTATAAGTGTATGTGTCATTGTTGACATAAGTATATGATGGGCTGTGATATGCCTAAGGATCCATAGTAGATCCTAGACCTGGAAATGGTCATGATAAAGTTCCAAGCCCAGTTGACATGGTTATGTACTGGCTGGACATTAATTATTTGATGTTGTGGGGTAGCCCGCGTGCTGACCTAACATCTAAGTCCATAGGTGATCCCAAGGCTTGCGAAGCGAAGCAGGATCCTGTGGACGAACGAGGAAACACACAATACATATAAGTATTGGATTATTTTGCTTATGAATATACATGTGTATATGATTTGGTTATGATGTTTTAAACTCTTGCTCTAGAAATAAAACTGATGAGAATAAACTAAACATGTGAATCTATTCAACGTTTGGATATAGGTATCGCTGGGAGCGAGGACTATGAGAGCATCCTAGAGGTGCATGTGGACATATGAATATCCTGGAAAGCTCGAAATGAATGGTAGTGAAAAAGGTGCTAGTAAGACAGGGGAGTCCTAGCAGTTGAGACAAACCATGTGGAGAGACTCCATGGTTTAGAGGTCTGGAATAGACCAAAGACACTAGGTGTCATGACCAAGTAGGATTGGTCCAGCATTCACGGTGAAGTGAAAGAGGTTGAGAGCATGAAAAGCCACTGCGATGGTGTGGGTTCCAGGATGGAACAAAACAAAGAAAAAAAAAACTCTTACTGCTCTCTCTTGCCTTTTGATTATACATATATATATGTTTATGCATTGTGAAAACAAAGGATTATCAAATGCATGTATGACTGAAGATGGAATGTGTGTATTTGCTTAAAGTAAATTGTGAATACTGGAATGGTTAATTCCCTGCCCAAGAATGGACATGAATGAGCTCATGTTCCTGTTGGGGAAGGCATGAAAAATATGAAAGTTTCCCTGATGAAACTTGGACTCTCATGCCAATTGGGTAATTAACTAACTAATTTTAATGTCTATATTATGCTTGGTCTGATAGAATTTCAATGGTGCATTGCACAGGTGAGAAAGGTGAAACCAGGTGGTGCACATTGATCATGGAAGCAGATCAAAAGTTGTTGGACTTAGCTGGAAGTCTCCTTCAAGTGATTTCCAAGACCCAAGAGAATCTTGGGGAGATGCTCAAGTTACAGAAAAGGTAGAGTGAAATGAACCATCAGATTTTGCAAGACTCTCTTGGTTTGCAAAGGGAGGTGAAAAGCCTTCTGGGAGCAATCGACAAAGGAAAGGAAGGTGGATCAGCAACGGGACAATTGTCCAAGTGACCCAATAGGAAATGGTCCAGGCATGAAGACTCAAAGGAAATTGAGCAGGTAAAGATGAAGCAGCCAGTGAGTTGGTGGAGATGCGGAGGACATCATTTACGCTGGGACTACCCAATGAAGGAACATGATGAAGGAAATAGCCGCAAAGTTCCTAGATTTCGGGATCAACTGGAAGCTAAGAACCAGCAGGAGAAGTCCATGGAAGCCGAGGGGATTGGTCTTGAACGCTCAACATAAATGATTGAACGTGGGACAGATCTGCAATTTTGAAATTTTGATGTGCAATTATTTATGTATTGTATATATATGTAATGGAACACCGAGGATGGTGTTACTCCAATGGGGAGGGGAATGTAATGTCCCCAGTTTTGACCTCATTTGCATGATGTATATATTGTAATTAATCGTGGTGAGGAGCTCAAGGCAAAAGCCCCACCATTGATTTGGTTGTGTGTGTGTTTCGGCAATGGGGATAGTTGCCGGTGGTTTATCGTGCCATTTGGAACATTATAATTCGGCATCATGTAAATACACACATCAATTAAAACTAAAAACCACAACCAACTACGGTAGTGCAATGTTGAATGAAAAGGGCATGGTTCCGAAGTATAAGGGGTGGGGGATGTCAAACCTTGGTCTATGGGGCAAAAACCCATGTGTTGCCACCTTTCTTGTTCACCAACCTCTTTAACGCCTTGGTTTTGTTGTTGGGGGGTAGTTATGGCTGGTAGTTGAGGTAGTTATGGTGTTGGGTGTGGCAGGCTGTCAGCCTTTTCCCACGTGCCCACTCCACCCACGACTACATTCAATTCCTCCATCTTCTCCACGACGCCATTTTTTCTCCCCTGGCCTGTTCACTCTCACACGAAGGTTGGTTCTGTTCTCCTCACGCACCAGTCGGGGGCTCTCTTTGTTGCTCGTGGGTTGTTATTCCCATATTTTGCTGGCCGCGTCCTTTATCCTCATGCACAGGAGTTCTGCGTTAGTTTTCCTCACGCAGGGAGTGGGTGAAATCATGGCTGTCACTCAGGATTTCGGGTGCAGGAGCCGTTCACAGTATGGGTTGTGTGCCTATGTGTTTCAAACCAGTTCGGTGGTAAGTATATCTTCCCAGGTCGAGTGTGGTTGTGTATGCTGTTAACGGTGGTCTGCGGTTGTGTTCTCCTCCTGTCCATGTCGAGAGTCTGTTTCTCTCCATTATCGGACTGTGTAGTTTTCCGCTATTTCATTGTGGGACATGAGCTGTCATCTTCCCCACATTTCGTTGGCTGAGTTTCCCTGTTGTTTCGGGACTGCGTATAGCTTCCATCATTTGCACTGTGAGTTGTGGCTATTGATTGCCATAGTCATTGCCTGAGTTTTCCATGGATGTGCTGGGAGTTCTGTTTCTTATCCACTATGGGAGGTGGATTGTTGTCACCGTTTGGATTGGGAAGTTGGGTTGCTGATATACCCTCGATTGGGTGTTGTGCTGAGTTGTTTTGGCCACGATAGGGCCAAGAACAACTCTATGTTGTCTGGTGGACTTGAGCTATGCTCATATTTGGTTTGAGATTATCCCTGGTTGTCCTTCCCTTCTTCACAGGGTTGTGAAGGGATTGGTGTGCTGCGGTATGCAGTGGTTGGTCTTCGGACTGTGCTGGCTTGGCCGATCTGTCGATGGCCTAGTAAACCTAGTGGCGTTGGTTTGTTGATTGTGTCCCTTGGCTATGTGTAAGTATGCATTGGCCCTTATCCTTGGAGGAATCATGCCCAGCTCGGGGGTGGCAGCGTTACTGAGAGATTGATGAGCATGCTGGCCTATGGTCGGGTGGAATGTTGCAGTGACGTAGCTGATTGCGGGAATTCTTCATCAAAAGATAAGTACTGCTGCTAATTCATCTCTGCAATTTATATCCATGGTATAATGAATTATGATGAACATGTTTTATGCTGGAAATGTATGTGTGTTGCTTCCGCTGAATGTTGATTCATTCCACATCTATGTATGCTTGTAAGTTTTAATTCCAGCATTGATTTCTTTTGATTATGTTCATGGGGCTGTTTGCTGGTTGTATGTGGTGTTTGTCGTGTCCTCTTCGCCGGTCTGAGGGATGGGGACGTGACGTTGTTATAACTCTAGGAATCTCCTCTAGGTTGTAGCTCAGGGATGCCTGGTAACGTAAATGTTTTTATGGTTTTTTAAATGGATCAAGTCAAGTAATTTGTATAACCTCACACTCTCAAGACATGCATGAAACTCAATCAGCGATAAGGCTTCTAACTACCACTGTTCAGAGGTTTTATAATATGGTGCAGAGATGGAGAACTTATCATGTTGGAAGATTCATATATAAAACATGTATATATAAATGGCTGATCATTACAAGGAAAGTACTTATAATTCAAATCATCAATATGCAAATAGGATGACAGCTATCAGACATCAATAAACCTGAATAAACCTGAATAACACATTCAAGCATAAGCATAGAATATACAGAAAATGGAAGTTGAACATATGAGAGCAAAAGAGTTTATATTAGGTCATGAGCAATATGAGAAGCTTGACAATAGTAATGGTCTATAGGTCCCCAAATTCGAACCTTTTCTTCAAAATAATTCTTAGGCTTTATAGCCTTTACAAAAATATTTAGTTCCTAAAAAATTGGATCTGTTTTACTAAAAATAGATAAAATTAATGTTTTTGCAAAATTAGGTCAGAAACCCTAATATAACTACTAGTCTATCTAATGCTAACGCTTGTTTACTCATTGAACTTTTTGATGACTACAGTGAGCACTGAAGTATAGCTTTAACTTGTCATCTGATAGATACGCCACTATTGGTAAAAAATAGGTAGGGTTTGTGACCCTTTTCTCCATGGTTGTATCCTCAAAACTAGAACAGACCTCTCCCAATGGTGTTTTCCAACAAATTTCAGCTTTATATTTCATCCTTGAGGTAGTTGTACTCGCAAAAACTAGTTTTGCATGCCAAAACATATTTTTGCACCCTTTTCTTCTTTTGGTGGTTAAGGAGGCAGAATACTGGGTCTGTTAGCTGCCGAAAGCTCCGCTTTCGGTGGTTAATGAACAGCTGTTGCATTCGCCTAAGCCACCGAAGCTATGTTTTCTGCAAAATTTTATTTAGCCTTTAAATTAGAATTTTACACTTTACTCTTGTCCTTCTAGTACTTTCTCAACTTGCATAAGATTTGGAATATCAGCAATATCATGGGCTACCTCTGAATTGTGAAGGCTAATAGCTGCCTTTGCTAGGGTTTCTAGTGCAAGGTGTGTTCTAGGGTTTGAATCTTTCTTTTGCAGCCTTGACCTTCTTATCATCCTGTAGAGCCTGGAGTTATCCTTCTTCAATCTCAGATTTCTTCAACCTATATAACAACAGCATCACGGGCTGCCTCTAAATCCTAAAAGCTTGTTGCTGCCTCTGCTAGGGTTTCCAGTGCAAGATGTGTTTTACGGTTAGGGTTTGGATTTTCCTTCTAAGACCTCTAGTTCATGTATTTTCCCTAATATCCGGTTGATTCTCTGGGACCTAGGTTTGATATTTGAACTCTTCAACATCTGTATAAAATCTTCATGGACTAATAGATGAGGTCAAAAATGCCACCTGGAGGACTGATAGGTCATCTTTTGCCCTAAAACTTTGGCCAAACTGCTAAAAACTGGGGCTTAGAGATGTATTTTTTCCTTCAAATATGTGACACCTGTGTTTAAAATGAAATAGGTTTTTGTATATTGGTTTGTTTTGAAAAAATACCTCTCTCATTTTTTTGGAATTTGTTTTAATTTTTCCAATATATGGATTTCAAAAACATGTGTCAAACAGGAAATTCTGAGATCCAAAAATTAGGTCTCAGAGATGGTCACGATTCTCCCAATATCCAACACCTATACAAAAACTGAGAGAGGTTATTGTTCTTTGACCTATTAGGAACAAAAAAATCCAAGGGTTTTGAAAAATGATTCTCCATTCGCTCAAAATCATGATTTAAACAAATAAATTCCTTTTCACAGTAAAACACCACTTTTGGTGGCTTGGAGTGCCCTGAAATTTCGGTCTTAGCTACCGTAAGTAAGGATTTCAATGGCTAATGAACCATTGGTACATTATCCTAAGCCATTGAAAATCCCTTTTCAAAAAACGTGATCAACAGGATTTCTGTGGTTAACATGCTCCTGAGCCGAAGTTGTTAGTTGCCAAAAGATGGCTTTTCGGTGGCTAATGAACTGTCGAAAAGTCCGCCTAAGCCACCAAAAGCTAAAATTTCAAATTTTCTTGAAAAACAGAGCACCATCTATTCAAACTTTGTTAATAAAAAATAAAATCTCATAAATCATCTTGAAATCCTCATCATTGAGCAAAATCAAATTTTCTGAGTTTAACTGAGTGAAAACTAATTTATTTAGGAGCTAACAGGTCTTGAATAGGCCAGAAAGAGAAGTTAAAAGAGAAAAGAACACCCAGATTATGGTTTAATAGATATGCTTGTTGCAGTGTCGGGCATAAAAGGGGGCCAAGTTGAACAATTAACAAAGCTGATGGTTACAACATTGGGCCTAGATGGGCGAGGTGATAGTAAGTAAATGGTTTTTAATTTTGAATTGATATGCAACTAACAAATGGTGTTTGATAACAAATTTTGCGGAATTATAATCACCTTCAAAGGGAAGAATTCCAGATAGTGCAGCTCGGTAAAGTTGGTTTGGCTGAGCCATGAGAACCTATGGCATGAATGATGCCCAGGATCCCTATGAGCATGAGGAAGATGCTATGGCAGAAAATGTCTGAGTTGGAAATGCTGAGACAGAGTCTAATGGGAAGAGGTTTAAAGATACTTCCCCATATTTTACAGCCACCATGAGAATCCTAAGGGTGGAGATGCAAAGTTACAGGGTAGATAATGAAATAATGCAGCCATGCTGTAAAGTTTGATAGACATTCATAGGAAAATGAACTCTGGGGACCAAAAAGTAAGACTAGAAGGAAGTAAGAACACTGCTAGAAGAAGAAAGAGATCTCCTAGTGAGTCATCTGACTCTGAAGGATCCACTGGTGGTTCAAGTTATTCTTCTCATGAGAATAGGAGAAAAAGGCACTACCAGAACCATTCATGTAATGAATTTAAGAAGGAAAGGACTCCTACCTTCAATGGTGAGATAAAGAATGGTCAATAAGATGAAGCTTGGATTCTTGGTATGAGGAAATATCTCCAAGTCCAAGACTATTCAGGAAATATGAAGGCTAGAATATCCATCTTCAATTTGAGTGGAATAGCATCCATATGGTATTAGATTTTTATCATTCAAGCTAGCATTATGATCTTAGGATCTTTAACTGAGAGAATAACATGCACAGCAATAAAAAAACAAGAGATAAGAGACAAAAATAATTTTCCTTGGGGAAACCATAAAGGAGAAAACCCTGCAACTTCCTCAGAGACAGAATCAACACCAAAATTAAAACCCGAAAACATAAAGATGATCTCTCGACAGCAGTAGTCTCTCTCTTGTCCCAGTAACTTCTCCTCTCACTCATGCACCCCAATGAGTGTGTGTGTGTGTGATAAATAGAGAGGATCACTCTCTATTTATATTCTTTCATTCACTTGAAACCCACTCCAACATGTCGGCCTCACTTAAGAATTACTTACTAGAGCCGACATCTCTAGGAGTGTCTAATAACCCTAGTGCCCCAAAACTTGTGGGGACTTTGCCTCCTCCGACCAACAAGGAGGGTCATCCTTAACACAATGGTGGGGACTATTTCCCTGACTTATAATGAATCACCTAGGGTTGACTTCTCTAGGATAGTGTAATAACCCTAGGGCCCCACAACTGTGGGGACTTTAACCCTTGAACAATAGGAGGGTTACCCACAATGAATTGACATGACTTGTTTACATTATAGAAACTTCCCGGAATAAACATAGGGGCATGACAGGACTCAAATGCATTACAGACACATCCTGGAATAAACATCGGGGTACAATACATAATATATACAGATGAATACCTTCCAAAGTTACAATTACATCAACACTCCCTGTTAACTAGGAAGGTATTCTCTCGACACAATTTATCAGCATAATTCTTCTTCTCTATATCATCTAGATCATCATTGAGTTCTTGTCATATTCATCTTCAATTCGTCTTCAGTTGGATCTAGATCATCACTCGATCTAGATCATCATCACTGGCTCTAGATCATCACTCAATATGGATCATCATCACTCGATTTGGATCATCATCACTGGATCTGGATCATCACTTGATCTGGATCACCATCACTTGATCTAGAACATCTCTGCTGGATCATCATCACGGGTCCTATCTCTTGATTCTTCTCATCATAGGAAGTTCTATAGATCCGGCCCTTTTTCATGCTAGTTTTAGGCCTAGCCTCCATGTAGGTCTTCTTCCAGCACTTATATCTGACTCTATGTCAGAATGGCCCACCCAACACTTACATTTGATCATGTAGGAACCAATCCTATAATCATATCAGAAAGGAACACTCAGCACTCACATCTGACCATGTGGGAACACCTCCCACAACCCTGTCAGAAAGGCCCAGCACTCACATCCATCAACCAATGTTGGAAAGGCTCAGCACTTACACTCGACCATGTGAGGAACCAATCCTCCATGCCGAAAGGCTCTACACTTACATCTGACAACCAATTTCATAAGGGCTCAGCACTTATATTCGACCATGCGAGGAACCAATCCTTCATTCCGCAAGGGATTTGCACTTACATCTGAAAACTAATGTCAAAAGCACGTGAACTCACATATGATATTGTAGGAACCAATCCTACAGTCATATTAGAATGGCCCCCAGTCCTAGACTGAGATACCTGGTAACTAACCAGGTGCCTCCATTCCAAGAATGGAATTCAACTCTTACTTCTGATCATGTAGGAACCAATCCTACGGTCACATCATAATGGCTCAACACTCATATCTAACATGGAAGGAACCAATCCTCTCACCATGACAGAATGGATCAGCCCTTACATCTGACCATGGAAGGAACCAATCCTCTCACCATGACAGAATGGATCAGCCCTTACATCTGACCATGGAAGGAACCAATCCTCTCACCATGTCAGAATGGCTCTAGGTCTCATCATTTCCCTTTGGAGGAAACCTCGATCTGGAAAACACCAAGCTTCTCCCTGAAGTACTTGAACTTCACCCTAGCCAATGGCTTTGTCAACACATCAGCTATTTGTACCTCCATCGCAACATACTGGAGCTTCATTGCTTCCCTCTACACCATATCCCTGATATAGTGATACTTGATCCTAATATCATTCGACTTGTCATGGAACACTAGATTCTCTAACAACTTCACGCAACTCTGGTTGTCACAATTTATACAAGTAGCATCCATTTGGAGATCAAATAAATAAGACAGTAGCTTCTGCAGCCATACTGCCTCACAACTATTGAACAAGTTGCGACATACTCTACTTTAGAACAAGCTATGACATACTCTGCTTCATTTGTACTCAATGCCACACAGGATTGCTTCCTGCTAAACCAAGAGATGACACATGATCCCATACTGAAGCAACACTCTGAAGTGCATTTCCTGCCCAATCTTAATCAACATAAACTTCCAGGTTAATCTTTTGATTCACCTCATACTTGAGCCCATAATCAACTGTACCCCTCAGGTACCTTACTGCATGCTTTGCAACCATTAGGTGAAAATGTATCAATGTGTTCACAACAAAGCAAATATCTGGTCTCGTATTTGTTAGGTACATCAAGGACCCAATCATCTGATGATACATCATAGCATCAACCATCTCTGATGAAGCATCACTCAATAGCTTCATGTTCGATTCCATAGGTGTGGTTATGGCCTTACATTCCATCATCCTGAACCTCTTCAGGATCTCTACTGCATACTTCCCTTTTCCACACCTCAATGCCTAGAAAATAGTGCATCGACACATAATAGGAGCATCACTGGTGTTCCGCCTTCAACCTTGAAGCAAAGGTTGGAATCCACTTTACTCTCAGTAAAGCCTAGAGTCATCAGTAATCTATCCATCCTGTCATACCATGTCGAACCTTAGGATCTTCTATAGTCACTCCCTCTGAAGCATCATACTCCCTCTGTATTCCGTACTCTATGCACTGAAACATTCTGTACTGGAGTGACAAGCAGCTTCCTCTGCTACTAATATTCTATGTATCCATCAAGGATCACTGGATACCAAGATCCTCTATCTTGAACTTTTTCAAAATTTCTTCTCACACCCATCTATGAGCTTGTCATCCTCTATCAACCTTGTAGCATAGGTTCAGGTCTTCATCAAGCTCATCATGTATGTGTTATCCCATGGGTGTCTTCTGAACTTGTACAAGGCCTTGTTTCATTTGCACACATGATTTTTCCTATCATGTGTCTCAACTCCCACTGGATGCAAATGTCTCTTCGTAGTCTATGCCTTCTTTTCATGAGAATCCTCGTGCTACGAATCTTGCCTTGTATCCCACGATGTTTCTATCTACTGCATGATATAACTATGAAATTTTCTTCATGTATCGATACTGCATTCTAGACATCATTCATCTTGAACTAGTCTTCCCTTTCTTCTTGGAAGGTTTTGCATCAATGATGTCGTTGCATTCGTCATATTATTTTTCATCTTGAACTATCATCACTTGTTCTTTGGAACAAGTCTCGTCCTTATTTTCTTGTAGGCGATTATGTATGCGATCTTTCCTACAAGTCCAATGCAGTTATATGGTTAGAAACATTTCATAAGGTATATTCATAATGAAAAATTCCTATGCATAAATATATGATCATGCAACTACTTTAGCTAATACAACATTCATCCATATCTCACGGAAACTTTCTAGATTCCTTCCATCTCTACCAGGACAACATTGAGATTTTGCACTAATACAATATGTCAGCAAAGAGGTTTCATTCTAGATGAGTAGCAATGGAGAGTTGTATAGCACCATGAGATACTTACCCATCACATGCATATTAGTAGTATACTGTCATTAATGCAAACATTCTATCATGCATAATACATCAACTGAATATAAACAAATGCATAACAAAACAATATCATGAAATGACAATTGAATACTTATATTTATTTGTTTCATGGGTAGACTCCTTCTTGAGCCTTCAGCTTCATCGTCTTCTTCATTCATAATAGCATCGTTTCTTATCCAAATGCTAAGGTGGATAAGAGGTTCTTCAAGAGTTGAGTTCTTCATATTCCTCATCGCTTGAGGGATCTTCTTTGGATGGTGAGAGCTTGATCTTTAGTTGCTCCCATCTTCTTTTCTTTTATTATTAGTTGAGCTTCTTCTTGTGTGTGCTCTTCCTAGAGTTTGCTGAAAGTAATCACTTCCTTCTAGCACACATTCTTCGAATGAATGAATCCCATGATCCTGGGAGGCCATTCAAGGTGGTTATCACCACTTCTGCATTCTCAACTTCTTCTTCTACCACTTCAATTTGTTCTTTGATTTTAGAGACCCTTGTAAAGTATGACTGTATGGTCTCTGCATTCTAGATCTTCACATTCTTCAACTGTTTTCTCAAATTCATATTCCGATTTATGTTCTTCCATTCAAATAGCTTGTTCAAGGACTCAAACATATTCCATGTCTTTAGGGAAGACACTTGTGGTACAATGTGATCCATTATTGAATCAACAATGATCTTCTTGGCCTTGACTAAGTTCTTCTGGTGTAAGGCTTTTAGCCTCATCTCCCTCTGGAACTGGAACCTATCTACTCATGTAGGTGTCCAATTCATTTTCTTTAGAGAGATCAAATACTTCCATGCTTGGAACTTGTCAACTTCACCAAGCTTATCATCAAGATGATGTGATAGATCACTTTGAAATGAGAACCTTAAATAGTAAAAGATTAGATCTTACCGATTTGAGGTGTTTGTCCTGGTTCTGGAGCTGGTTGATCTAGGGTTTGTTAGAGAAACCCTAATTTTAAAAACTTGGAATCTTTCAGATTTTATTAGACAGAAAGATAGATCTCTTCAAGTTGAGCTGTCCAATGTACTCCTTTTCTGAAAATAATGGAGGGAAGCTCCTGGAACAGGAAGCCCTAGTTTTCCAATTTCTTCTATAAAAATGCCTGTTACTGTTTCTTCGGTATCTCTGAAATTACTACTCCTCTATATTTGAAATGTCACACTAAGGTAACCTCACATGTCACTATTCCAACACTATAGGTTTCATCAGAATTGTCTTAACCAATTGGGACTTATGATCATTTTCCAAAGGTGACTTGTCATAGGACTGTTCAAAACAATGAAGTTGTACGGACTGCCATGTGTCATTGGCTCATCTTCTAAGTCTGAAACTTGGACCACAAAAACGAAACTCCGTTCCCTTTCTAGAAAATTTTCATAAATTTCATTTGGACCTTTGTAGCCCAAGATATAGCAATTATCCCTAGGTGTCCTGTTTAGGGATGAATTTTGGAAGAGGATGGAACCCTAACATGGAGGGATCATATCTCCTAGAATATAGCGAATATGAGGTGTAATTTTGGATATAGTGTAAATCAATATTTTATCATCTTCCTCTACAATTTTTAGCTCCTGAGACGTCACCAATCCTGAGATATAGCGAATGTACCAAAACTTATCAGTTTTAGTATTTTAGGGTTTTTCCAGCTCGGGGTCAAACTAGGGTTTGACTTTCCTGGAGTTATAACCAACCAAAAATATTGATCTAGGTCTCTAAAATTCGATTTTGATGAGGAGATAAATCCTATGCCGGGATCACTCAAAAATTCCTCTTTTGTAATAAGCCATGATTTTCGGCACCAAAACTGAAAAATGCTTGGAATCAAATTTCGCTTCGACAAAAAGATGCGTCGTTCAATGGAGAGTCATCCTAGCATACTATTTCTGATGGATCATGGAGAGAGACCCAAAAAGTAAGAATCCCTAGCTTCTACAGCTGCACAATGTCTTGTTCTTAGGTTAGCTCTGATACCATGTTAGATTTTTATCATTCAAGTTGGCATTATGATATTAGGATCTTTAACCGAGAGAATAACATGCACAGCAATAAAATCACAAGAGACAAGAGACACAAAGAATTTTCCTCAGGGAAACGATAAAGGATAAAACCCCGCAACGTCCTCAGAGAAAAAATCAGCACCAAAAGTAAAACCCAAAAACATAAAGATGATCTCCCAACAACAGTAGTCTCTCTCTTGTCCCAACAACTTCTCCTCTCAGTCATGTGCCCCAATGAGTGAGTGTATGTGTGTGTGATAAATAGAGAGGCTCACTCTCTATTTATATTATTTCATTCAATTGAAACCCACTCCAACATGTCAGCCTCACTTAATGATTACTTACTAGAGGGGACATCTCTAGGAGTGTCTAATAACCCTAGTTCCCCACAATTTGTGGGGAATTTTCCTCCTCCAGCTAACAAGGAGGGTCATTCTTAACACAATGGTGGGGACTATTGCCCCGAATTACAATGGCTTACCTAGGGTCGACTTCTCTAGGATATTCTAATAACCCTAGGGCCCCACAACTATGGGGACTTTAACCGTTGACCAATAGGAGGGTTACCCACAATGACTTGACATGACTTGTTTACATTATAGAAACTTCCCGAAATAAACATCGGGGTGTGACATGACTCAAATACATTACAGAAACATCCCAGAATAAACATCGGGGTACAATACATAAGATATACTAATGAATACATTCTAAAGTTACAATTACATCAACATATGGTGGGAGCACTTTAGACAAGTGAAAAAGATTAATGAAAGGAAGATTGTGTGGAAACAGTTCCAGAAGTATTTCAAGTAGAAGTACCTCTCTGATAGGTACTATGATGATAAGATCAAAGAATTCCATGAGATGAGATTGAGACATCAGAAAATGGAAGAGTATGTAAACAAGTTCCTAGAAATTTGAAGGTGTGTCAGGTACATCAAATATGAAAAGGTGAAAATCCAGCGTTTCCTGAGTGGATTGCCTTAGTCTTACAAAGAAAAAATTGAGTTTCATGAACCTAGAACTATGGAAGAAGTGATAAGGAAAGCTAAGTATTTCTATGAGTAAAGCAAAGGAAAACCTAATTATCATAAGACATGAAAGGAAAAGAAGAAAGAGAAGTATTACCAAATAAAGAAAGGTTACAAACCTTCTAACTTCAGGAATCGACAGAAGCAACCATCCCAAGTTGAGAAGTAGCTAGCTAGAGTGGTGGGAGAAAATCCTAGAGAACCACAAAAGAACAAAGAACCACTCCAATGTTGGAGATGTGGAGGACCCCACATGCGTAGGAATTGTCCACTTGAGAATGAGAATGCAAGGCCAACTTAAAACATTCAAGAGGTAGAAATAGTGGGTCAAGTAGCAAGGGCCATCCCTAGGATTTATGCAACACTGGAGGACCGCTAGGAAGATCATCAGTCAATTGTGGTCGAAGTTTCAAGTAAGATTAATGAGCAATATATTTCTATTTTGATTGACCCTTGTTTTACTCACAGTTACATTACTCCTAGAGTAGTGGATATTTTTTCTTTTAAGAAAGTAAAGCATAGAAAATCTTGGTTAGTTCAGCTAGCCACTAGAACTAAGAGAAAGGTTAGTGAAGTGGTAGAGAAATTTCCAATGGTGATGAATGGATTGGTCACTTGTGTAGATCTAAATGTTCTACCACTTGGTTCTTATGATGTTATCATTCGAATGGATTGGTTAGAAGCTCACAAGGTAACGATCAACTGCTATAATAAGACTTTTGAATGCATGGATGAAGAAGGGAACCCGATAGTTGTAATAGCAATTCCAAAGGTGATTTTTGTGAGGAATATTTCAGCAATGCAGTTGAAGAATATTTGTAGGAAAGGTTGTAATTTTTATGCAACTCGTATTTTGGAGGCAACAAAGAATGAAACTCCTAGTTTGGAGGACTTTCATGTGTTACAGGAATTCAAGGATGTTTTTCCTGATGAGATTCCAGGGATTCTTCCAAGGAGAGACATTTATTTCACAATTGAGCTTGTTCTAGGAGCAGCACCAGTGTCCAAGACACCCTACAGAATGAGTACACCAGAAATGCTATAGATGAATATGCAGTTGCAAGAGTTGTTGGAGAAGAAGTATATTAGGATGAGTGTATCTCCTTGGGGATCCCCAGTTATATTTGTGAAGAAGAAAGATGGTACACTCAGGTTGTGGATTGATTATAGACAGCTGAACAAGGTTACGATGAATAATAAATACCCTTTTCCTAGGATTGATGACCTCTTTGATCAAATGAGGGGAGCAAAGTTATTTTCCAAGATTGACTTGAGTTCTGGTTACCATCAGGTGAGAATCAAGGATGAAAACATTCATAAGACAACCTTCAAAACAAGGTATGGACATTATGAGTTTGTAGTGGTACCATTTGGTCTCACAAATGCACTAGCTACATTTATGTGCCTTATGAATAGTGTCTTCAACAGGAATTTGGTCAAGTTTGTTCTTGTTTTCCTTGGTGACATCCTTATTTATTCTAAGAATGAGGAAGAGCATCAAGAGCATCTGATAGTGACATTACAATTTCTCAGGTAGCATCAACTATATGCAAAGTTGAGTGAGTGTGACTTCTATAAATATAGAATTCAATATTTGGGTCACATTATCTTAGAAGAGGGTATATCTGTGGACCCTGATAAAATTGAATCCATTACGAATTGGCCTACTCCATGAAATGTGACAGATGTAAGATCTTTCATGGGACTTGCAGGATATTACAGGAGATTCATTGAAGGATTCTCCAAGGTTGCACACCTAGTCACTTCTTTGCAAAAGAAGGGAATAAAGTTTGAATGGAAACCAAGGTGTGAAGAAAGATTCCAAGAAGTACTATAACTATAAAGATGTACTTTTGTCCAGGAATGAAAAAGGACACGACTGAATATATTTCAAGGTGCATGAAATGTTAGCAGGTGAAGGTTGAGCATCAACATCCAGTAGGTTTGTTGCATCCTTTTCCAGTTCCAGAATGGAAATGGGAAGTTATTTGCATGGATTTTATTACAGGATTTCCAATGACTTGGAGACAGCATGATTCCATCATGGTTGTTGTGGAAAAGTTGACAAAGGAAGTACATTTTATACCGGTTAAGTCTACGCATAAGACTGATGACATTGCAAAGATCTTCATGAAGGAGATTTTCAAATTGCATCGATTGCCTAAGGCAATAGTCTGTGACAAATATGGCAAGCTCACTTCCATTTTTTGGAAGGGGTTGTTCACAGATTTGGGTACAAAGTTGAGCTTCAACATTTCCTACCATCCTCAAATGGATGGTTAGATAGAGAGAGTGAATCAGGTGCTTGAAGACATGTTTTTTATGTATGTGATGGAAAAACCAACCAAGTGGGAAGATTATTTACTCTTGGTAGAGTTTTCTTATAACAATGGACATCAAGCATCTTTGGGGATGAGCCCATATGAAGCATTGTATGGAATAAGGTGTAGGACACCAATGACTTGGGATAATCCAGTGAACAAGGTTGTGCTTGGTCCAAAATTACTCAAGGAGATGGAGCAGGAGGTTGTAAAGAATGGGAAGAATCTGAAAGCACCCCAAGAAAGATAGAAAAGCTATGCATATAAGCATAGTGCAAACATAGAGTTCAGTGTTGGAGATCATGCTTACCTTAGAGTATGGGAAAAGAAGAGTTCCTTGAAGCTTGGAATTTGTGCCAAGCTATCACCTAGATATTGTGGGTCGTTTGAGGTGCTTGAAAGAATAGGGCTAGTTGCATATAGATTTGCATTGCCTGCTAGCACTAGAGCTCATAATGTTTTTCATGTTTATTTGCTTAAGAAATATGTACATGATACTAACCATGTGATTAATTGGGATGTGATTTAGGTGGAACCCGATGGAGAGTTCCAAATCGATCCAATGTGCATCCTTGACAGGAAGGTCACAATGCTCCTCAACCGAGCCATAGGGCAGGTAAAGGTGGAATGGGAGCACTACGGTCCTAAAGAGGCTACATGGGATTTGGAGGATGCCATGTGATTGGCACATCCATTTTTTTTCAATTCTATGGAGCACTGAGGGCGGTACTAGTGCAACATTTTTGCTCAATTTTGTAAAGCACTGAGGACAATGTTATTGAAGGGGGAGGGGAATGTAACACCTCGGTTTTGACTTTGTTTTCATTAAATGTATATGATGTAAATGTTATATGGAATCATGGAAAGGAGATCAAGTTCAATGCCCTTTCATTGATTAATGTTTGGTGTATAGGTGATTATGGTTGATGCCTATGGTTGATGTGCTAAGTCAAGCATGTTTGTAAACACAATGTAAATATGTGATTTAATAAAAAAACCACAACCAACTATGTCAATGCAACAAATAATGTGATGGGGGCATGATTTCCAAAGAATAAGGGAGGGAAATTTTTAACCTTGAGACATTGGGGAAAAACCATCAAAAAAACTGTCAACTACCCATTTCTTGTCTTTTTCCCCAACCATTTATTTCTGCCAGAATTTGGTTGAGGTAGTTATTGCATGGAATGGGAAGTGTATGGGAAAAATTTGAATTGGGAAGAGCACCAATTCTTGAAGAATGTGTTTTGACTTCATGGGAAAGAAAGCACCCAAGAGGGTATGCTAATTCCCTCATGCATTCACATTTTCATCTTCCCTCATGTTTTGGGGAGCTGCGAGACGTTCTGATCATCGATCCTACATTCATGGGGAACTCTCATGCAGGTGAACCTTCTTGTGTCTTTATCCTTTAAGTTTCAATTTTTTCTTCATTATGCATGTCCAAGAAATCTGTTTTGGGTTCTATGGAGTGAATGGCTAGCAAGGAATTACGATTTTTGGTGAATTTCGTATCTTGTTGTGTATGCCTCTATTGTTTTGGTATGAACTGGTTTGGGAGTGGAAATGGGGTTTGAACTAGCTTGATAAAACTAGTGTGATAAAGAACCTCACAGATAGATCTAGAGGACTGGTTTTCGTTTTTGCACACCCTGAATAGCACTAGAAAGGGAAGGCATAGCCCCAGGGATTGTGTAGCAGAGAATGGGATGCTTCTTGATGTTGGATATGTATATGTTTTAGAAGCCATAATAGATCTGGTGTAGGTTCCATATCTCTATGGCTAAGCTCACTAGTTTAGTGGTCAACCTTTCCATCTCCTTGCATCTTGATAGACCCAAATGGTAATTGGATTGGTTTTTCCTTATTGTGCATTTGGCCATGTGTGATCCTTCATTGGATAGACTGATAAACCCAATTGTTAATGTCTGCTTGGCTGAGTATCCTGATAAACCCAGTAGTGATATTTATTGATTGTGTAGCTCGATAAACCCATTGGTTGGCTTGGCTGGTCCTTTATGTAAGTGTTGGCTTGACTGTGTGTAGCCTGATAAACCCAACTTTTAGCTATCTTGACTGTGTGTAGCCTGATAAACCCAACTGCGTTTTTCTGGCTGACTTCTTATTGTATCCTTGGCTATGTGTGAGTCTGCTAATGTTTCCTTATTCCTTGGGGGAATCATGCCTAGCTCGGGGGTAGAAGTGCTGCTAAGATATTGATGAGCACACTGGCATATGGTTGGGTGGAATGTTGCAGTGACATAGATGGTTGCAGAAAAAACTTATTTCAAAGGTAAGTGTTCTTGTCTATGTTAATACCTGCAATGGTATTTCTCTACATTTGTATTTTCTCAATGAAATATGATGAACATGCTTAATGTGTTGAATTGATGAATTGATTCCATTGTATAATTGCAATTGTGTGCAAATGTGCATGTTTACTTTAAATGTATTTCTAAGTTTCGTTATGGGACTTAGATTGGCCAGATTGGTGATGGTATGAATGATCAAATCGGTCCGATACTTCTATTAGCAGGTGTAATTTCCACAGAAATCTCCTTCCGCAACTTGCAGGATGTGGGATGTGGGATGTGGAAACAACATTCTATAAATCTTGTTCTCTGTAATTTTTCCTTCCAAAAATTTATTTCCGCAACTTGTGGGATGTTGGATGCAGGATGCAGAATGCGGCTTCACATATTTCCTTCCGCAACTCTCCTTTCTGCAACGGTCTATTTCCACATGCGGGATGCGGGATCAGAATTTCCATTTTCCTAATTCCACAAACTCAATATTTCCACACCATTGATTCTTGCAGGTTGATTCTCAATTGTTGATCTATCCCCAAATGCGGAACAAATTGTGACCGTCATTTTCCGTCATGATTTTTCTCCTATCATTCGATCCCCTCTGAGATCTTTCTTTGTATATTGTCGAATTGATCAATGGTGGATGGGAGGGGATGTGATAGTGTGGTATTAGAACATGAATATTGAGGAAAATTTCATGGCCATGCCCTGTGTTTCAAAGAACGAAAAAGGTTCCATAGGAAATTTTTAATTTTGCATCATAATTGGGGTATGCGTTCATGACATACCTCATAATCCCCAATCTAAATATTTATGTGCATCTCTTTTCCTGTCTTTCTCGTATGTAAATATTTCACCAGGGACTCTCTCCCTCCCTTGGTCGGTCGATGCAACGGATTATCGATATCAAGAAGAGCATCGAGATCTCTTGCAAGTGACAAACAACTTTCAAAGAAGTTCTGCAAGGTACCATGCTGTCATGATGATCCTGCTACTGAAGTGGAATCAAAAGTAGTGGGAATTTCATAAACAAGTAGCTTACTAGGATTTCTTCCTATCGCATCATGTGCTTCAAAGAATGTGTCTTTCTTGGCATCGATATCAAATTGTACCTTCTTCTTTCCATCCATTTGAATCTATGGAAGTGTGTCATTTTCTCCCGTCATTGCACCTCCACGAGTAATGACAACAACATCATCATCTTGTGTTCTTGGCTCTATTGAAATCGTCGCAACAGTTGGTCCCCAAATCTATTTCAGTGGTGGATTCATAGGTTGATTCACATTCTAATTTACATTCTGGTTTTGATTTTGAAGCTGATTCTAGTTCTACAATTGATTCTGTTTCTGCAATTGGTTTTAGTTCTTGTTTCGATTCTGCAACTGTAGAACATTTCCTTCCTACCATATTACATTTATTTGGGGACAATTCTCAACAGTGTGATCCACATAGATACAATTTGTACATTGTGCTTGCAATTGTAGGAAATCTCTCTGATAATGTCCCAATACTCGACAATTATAACATTGAACTGGTCTGCAACCTCGTCCTCCTCCTTGAAAAAATCCTCCACCTCGTACTCCTCAGAATCCTCCCTGCTGCTGATACTGCAGTTGATTAAATTGCTATTGCGGGGGATTTGGTTGCTGTTGAACATACTGCGTTGTTTGAACATACTATGGATGTTGCAGAGCCATATGCATTTGATTATACTACGGTTGTGGCACAAACTGTTGCTGTAATTGTGGTTGCGGTAGAAACTGTAGTTGAGGTGATGGTTGTACCAGTTGTGGATACAACTACAGTTGTTGTACTATTCGATGGTATTCTCCTTTCACATAGTACATGTCCGTTGTCCTTTCTTGGAGTAGATCGTATGCGCAACAGTCCTTATCTTCATTCCCAACAGAACAATAAAATATACAGTATAAGTTTGTCAGCTTCGTAACCATCTTATTCATATATCCACAATCTTCATGTCGATGCCCATAAACTTGAAAAATGCAGCACCATGGAATACCACCACAACTCAATGGGTTTGGAGCTCCTGACAATAGGTAGTTTTGGAAATCCAGGAAGTTATCCTTGGTACGTCTGTCTGCGTGACATCGAGTACACCACACTTCCTAGCGGTGCTCTTTTCCTTTCTTAATATCTTGAAACTGGACCGTCAAGTTCTCCAACTATGTTTGGATCGAAGTCATGCCAGTTGCTTTCTCACCAATAGGTGAAGTTTATAACTTCATCGCAATCTCCAGAGCCTCGCTCCGTGTCGCAATTTCTTGCTACATCAACAGTAATCTAATGTGAGACAACAACGCCATGATTAACCATTCCTTATGTTGAATATCACTAATCTCATGGCTGACTCTTTCCATTAGCAGATTAAACCTTTGATCAAAATACCAAATAGTCTCATTTGGATATTTCTTAATCTTCTTTAGTTCTGTGATGTATTGCACCTCAGATTTCGATTTTCTAAATTCTTTAATCAGTCCCTTCCTAAGATCATCCAATGTTTTTGTTGGAGCTCCTGTAGGAACTTGTACAAATTTCATGAACCAATCCAGTGCACGACCCCAAAGAGTCATCACCAATTGACCCTTCTTGACCTCATCATCTGTAGTTTGGTTAACAGTATACAAAGCTTCACATAAGAACCAATATTGCTCAGGATCCTCAGTCTCGTATCCATGGAATAGAGGTAACTTCACAACATCTCCCACCATCCTAGTCCTTCTTCCTATATTCGTTGATCCACTACTATTATAGCGCTATTAACAAGTCAGAAACGGTGGTGTCGAGCTTGTGTTCCTTCTTGAGTATGGCACAGTGCACGGAGGTGTGGGTACAGTGTCACTCTGGGTCAGCCTTTCCTCAGGATCAGGCATAGCCTAGCCGTCTCCTTTTTTGTTGTAGGGTCACTTTGTTTCATCTGATGTTCCTTTGCAGCCTCGCATCTTAGTCGTAGAAGGACTCTCTCCTGTCCTTTTCCTCTTCTCTTGCTGAAACCTTGCTCCTCCTCTTGTAATACCACTTCCTTCCTCATCTTCCCTCATAGTCCCATTGTAACTTCCATCCATCTACCCCGTATAATTCCATTCAACCCTTGTCTCCACAATACCCGCATCCTCCAAACACCAGGGTTCTACTACTGAAGATGCATTTTCAATATGCCTTTTTTGCAGATGAGCATCTTAATGGAAAATTGTAAAGACAACAGGAACGTACCTCTTGGTCCTTTGAAAATTTTTGTTTGTACTTCTCTATAATAATTAGTTGTGTTGACTACAAAATTATTGATATATCCTTCCAAGATACTATTGATCAATACTTCAACAGTCCGTGATGCTCTGTTGTCTACCTCCTACAACTCCTTGATCAATTATGGGGTGTAGGATATTGGCTCACCTCCTTGGAAATTTGTCTTGCGATAGGTCAATTGTGCCAACCAATCGTACAAGATGATAACAAATTTAAAGAAAAATTACTTGCATGGACCATCGTGCATATACATTTCTAGCCACCTATCCGTCCTCAGTCTAGGGTTCTTATTTTCTTTCTCAACAAATTCTCATATCTTTTGGTTAAGCCAATATTGAATTTCCGATCTTGTCGGATTCCACAACATTTCCTCCCTCCTCTTCACACTAAGGTCATAGAAATGGAACCATTTGTAGACACAAAACCAGTCAACTGGGGTCCACTCTCTGTCGACATCCAAACCACCATGATCTCCCTGAGCACCGGCCCAGACAGGTTTCACCCCATCAGGAAACACTTGCAGAGCAGAGGAAGTCTCACTTGAGATGTTCAAGGGAGAGATGTTAGAACCAAGTTTCCATAGTATGAAGGAGGACCATGTATCTCTTCATTAACTTAGTACAACATTTGTTCTATAGATCTAGCTATTCAACTTATGAATTAACGAAATTATATCACCATCCAACAAATCTCATGATCATACCAGAATCACAGCAAAAATATTGATGCAAAAACATATCTAACACTATAACATCATTTAAAGGAGAAAACCATCGCATCATTTACATATCCATATCATAGATACACATCACATTCATAATTGAATCATAGAAAACAGGAAAACATGAAAATAGGAAAAGACACAATGATTCTGCTCAACCTTCGTCATGTCATATTAGTTTTTGCAACAAAATACATAATCTCCAAAATAGTTCTCCAGCTCACATACACAACGCCAATTCAGAAGTATGTGCAAGAACTAAAAGGTGTCCAAGCATTGCTTAAGATCTCTGTCTAAGAATAAGAAGAAGAATTAACATTTGCAATTTAGATCTACTTATAGGATTGCGACTTTACAATGATGGTCCACTTACCAAAATTCCTAATTTCTTCTTAGCAAACTCTACAAAAGAATGACCATAATCTGCATAATGCAGTCCAAAATGACCAAAAATACATAAAATAAAATAATTCTGACTTGTGCGTCATTTTCCACCTTGCATGGCATCTTTGACCTTGCACAACATCCACAATGCTACGCATCTATCTTAACCCAAAATTTCTTGCCAACAAGACTCATGGATAAAGTTCTTAATAGATTTATAGGAAATTTTGTTCTTGTGTATCTAGATGACATTCTGATATTCATTCAAACAAAAGAGGAACATATTAGACATCTGAATTTGGTTTTTAAGAAGTTGCATCAAGATTTTATTTTAATAAATTTGAAAAAGTGTTCTTTTATGCAAACAAAATTAGTTTATATAAGGTTTGTAATTTCACAAGAAGGTCTGAAAATGGATCCAGAAAAAGTGAAATCCATTAAAGAGTGTCCTTCTCCAAGAAACATCTTTGAAGTCAGAACTTTTTATGGGTTGGAAAGTTTCTACATGAAATTTATCAAGAATTTTAGTGGTATATGTGCTCCAATGGTTGAAACTATCAAGCAAGAAAATCAGTCGTTTAGGTGGACAACAGGAGATGAAAAAATATTTAAATTATTAAAGGAAAATATTACTAAGAATCCTGTCCTAGAGCTTCGATATTTCAACAAGTTATTTAAGGTCAAGTGTGATTCCAGTGCAAATTCCATAGGAGTTGTTCTTAGACAATATGAGAAACCAGTTGCATGATTCAACGAGAATTTGTGTTGAAGATTTTCTATCAACAGTGGTTCACTTTGCACTGCTGTCAACAACCATCGACATATACTCCCTAAACATTGGCCCAAAAAGGTTTTAACCTTTCGAGCAACACCTACAGAGTAGGTGTAGTATCACCCGAGATGTCCAAGGGAGGGCTACAAGAACCAAGTTTCTGCATTGTGAAGAGGACTTCTCACTATCTTTTATCCAAAAATATGGGATCACAAAAAATACAATGCAACCATATCTACTTACCATTACAATTCGTGATCACATAGATTTAGATCGACGCAAACTAATATCATTGTGATTAACATCTATATTACCCAGATTCAGATCGACAAAGATATCAACATGCATTAACTTAACAAGAACTGCAATACTTCGCATCATTCACATAACATTAATAGGAAAAACCAGATATAACATAGTCATTCATCAACTCGTCTGATCCATCGTATATCAACAAAGATTTAACCCAATAATGTGGAAAAGGGATTATAAAAACATTATTCATACTGAAAAACTCTTCAGATGCAACATAATCCATAAAAACAAGACATTACAATGTAGAAGATCCAAATTGTTGAGAAAATTCAATTCATAAAGAAGTGTCTTCATACAAACAATACCATAAATGAATCACAAAAGACAAAAACCATTCATGAGTCGATCCTTAGTCAATTGATGCCTATATATCTACAATTCTGTTATTGGAAATACTCGCCTTCTGCGGATAGAAGTTGTTTCCCTATCCCAAAATAATCTAAGCTAGAACAAATGAGTAACAACAATGAGAAACTTCCCCTAATTACCTGCCATACAATGTTATGTTCCAGTCCTTTGGAAATATGGATCTCCACAAATTCACCTGTGGGAAACACAAACAAAGCACATACAATATCAAAGCACCAAGTACAATCTATAATCCTATGTTAATGACTAATGAATTAAATAATGAAACAAGTGATCAGTACACAATATGATTCATGGGAAAGGAACTTTCATTTCATTAATGGAATAAGAGAGAGAAATTACAACCAAGAGATTTAGTGTTGTGAAGTCTCTTCTCAATCAACACTTTTCCTTCATAGCTTCAAACTTGTCAACCTAGTGCCCACTCTCCTTGGCTAGATTTGGCTAAATTTTGATGTTGTAGCATAATATTCCTCCCTTTACCCATGGGGATGAGCCAAGATTTATAGCCATGGGAGGAAAGGGAAAGTTGATATTATTATGAATGAGGTGTAGGGGAGATCCTACAGCGATGGATCTTGATCCCAGGTGGTCCAGGATTCTAGGGATGATGTTGCCACAAATCTAAGGTTCGAGAAGGTTCATGAAACTTCTCCTTTTAGCTTTAAAACTCGAGCACAACTCTTTGTCAATTAAGATAGAGCATTACCAATAGTGCACCTCTTATTGTAAAAGGGTGTGTGGCTATGGAACCTCTTTTTGTTCATTGAAAATAGGTGTTACACATTGGGGTAATGTACATTTTCCACAAGGAAAGTGCGGTGGTGGATAAATGCATGAAAACACTGATCTGAGTCCAAATTCAACTTCATAAATTGGTGGTTGGAGGTAAGTTTTGATGTTTGGTTCTCAGTATATGATGATGATGAGAAATATGTGTAATAGAATGCCCCCCAAATCATGACGCAAGAGGGGTAGGATAGGCCCAAGTCTTTGAAAGAACAAGTTATCACTTTGAGGAAAGAGTTCACTAATCGAATATGTTCAACAACCTAGCTCATCCTACAGTACATCAACACTTCGATTCAGATCTATATGGCTCTCGTCATGGTTGCAGACCAATACAAAGTAGATCCATGTGAGGTACAAATGATCATGGATACTAAAATATAGCATAGATCCATGCGAAGAAGGCTCAAACTTAGACATAGCTACCATACATACAATGTAGATATATGTCACACATACACAAATTTGAGCACATCCATGACCATACAAATGTGGATCCATGCTAAAACTCATATAAATACTACATCGCAACCTTGGAAAAGCAATGAAAACTTAATAAATAACCAAGGCCTTCATCTCGTCTTCAACAAAGTATGATTCTATCCATGTGGTTACAATGTCTTGATGTTGAACATGTTAGAAATCACTTGATTATTGGTCAATGATGAGAACCATTAACAAGTGCGAGGGAGATCAACATTGATGTTGATGATTCCTAAGGTACCCTAGTAAAATCTCCCGAATGTGAATAAATGATTTGATGTCAAACAATCAGTTGAATATTCCGATAGAAGGTCAATGATGTAAAACTATTCCAAAAGAGAGAGAATCTGTCATTGATGAATACATATATGAAGGTACTACTTTTTATTTCTAAGACTGATTCCCAGATAATGAGTTGAAGTCGAGAGGAATAGTCTCATCGAAGGAGGGCCATGATGAATCTCACATCGACGAAAAGAAACTTAGAATAAAGTTTTGGAATTTGAGTATGATGTAACCATAGGACTGACTCAAAGGTCACTGAAACCAAGGTAGTTTTGACTATAGATGAAAATTCTCCACATGATTTTCCTTTGAACATAGGGTGGCATGACCGAATACTTGGAAGCATTGACTTGAGAAGGAGGATACCAAGAGATAATGTGATGATGAATGATGCATTCTTTGAAAGACTCAAAGGAGTGACATGACTCAAGAAACTAGATCGACTTGGAAGCAAGATGAATTCCCAATTGACTGAATGAAATGCAGACAAGTGCCATGTTCAAAGGTGACTACAAACTGCCATTATTGCAAATAAAAAATGGTTCCCTTCCCTTAGTTTCCCCACATGATTAATGAGTTCCTCGTTTAGGTTTTATGAGTTCAAAGAGGGTAACAAACACTCATTTAGCTAATCATGCAATAATTCCATTCTCACATGTTTTATGAACCTGAGAAAGGAGGGGTTCGTTCCCAAAAGGGGGTCTCTCAGTGTTTAATCCAACGAGCCCATTGAAATAAAACTCGATATCGTTCATGTTTAGAGAGTCTGAAAAACATGAAAGAAGACTCCAAAAGGTCTTTTTTTATATGATTTAGTCTCCGAGGCCTGAAAAGTATAAAACAATACCTTAGAGAACTCTTCTAATCGATGACTAGAGTATTCATTTTTCGTAATTTAGTCAATCTGAACCAAAAAAGGGGTAAACTATCATCAGAAAGATGACTCTTCAGGTCCTTTTACGAGCGTCAATAAGACAAGTTCACTCGGTGACATTTTCACATTTTAGAAGTCCGAAAAGAGCTTAAAGAAGACTCCATTAGGGTTTATTTTCATGAAAAGGGTTTTAACGAGCTTGAAAAATAAGTAAAATTTGACTCAGAAATTTAGTACTAGGTTTAATGAGCACGTGCAAGATTTTGAAAATAGTGCTTAGGAGATTTTTCTATTTTGTGCGAGGACGAAAAAGTAAAAAATAAACTCATTCATAACGAAAAATTCAATTTTTCCATGCCTTGCAAGCTTCAAAATGACCATTAGACTCCAAAAAAATTTAAAAACTAGGATTTATAGACTAATTTCGGGTAAATATTTGATAAAATAATTAAAATAATGAAATAAAACCAAAAAATATTTGAATAAAATCTAGTAAATAGTAAAAAATATTTACCATTTTCATTTTTACAATTTTGAGAGAATTTTGAGCCATTTAGTGTGCAGATTTCAGACGAGGATTGCGAAGCCGTCAGTCCACCGTTTCAAAACTGTAAGTTCCACGTAAATCCTAAACTCATTTCCAAGCTTTTCATGGTTTCCTTTTTCCATTTTGTTAGTTTTAGGGTTTTGGGGGTATTTACCCAAAGGGAAAATGTGCCCATTGGGTAACGTGCTTTTCCTTTTTGAGACAGGTGGTGCCTGAGTGACATCGTACATTCTCCTACAAAAAAGGGCAGTGGCATCGCTCTATCCTAACAGGGGACAGGAGGTGTCACAAGTTTCCCTAGAACGTGGTGAAAATAAGACACAAGAATCAATTTTAAGTATTTCAAATGATTGATTTTATGTTATAATGCTTCATTTTAAACTTTTGGCAGGTTATCTTCAACAAATATGGTTATCTGGAAGGAAAGAGAACACGAACTTGATGATATAAGAGATGGGAATGATGATGGTACTGTGGCTTCTTTGCATGGGTGTGGGATCTTGAAATGATTCAACATTCCCAACATGAGGTCATAGGTAAAGCTACCGGAGTACATTGTCAGGACATGGAACCCTTAACAATAGTACTTTGAGGTAGGGGCTCATGTTCTGACATTAGAAGTAGAGGACATCTACTTCCTTACAGGTTTATCATGAAGGGGAGCGCCCATTTCATTGACAGGTCCTCGTGGTGCGTAAATCACCACACAAGGTCTTATTGATCGTTACTGGTTCCTGGGTACCCAAATGTGCGGGAAGAAAATTCCCATCAAGGCCATCAGATGTATACCTCTACGCACAGTATTATTCACCATGAAATGCATCTCGGTAAGCCAATGGGTGCACCAAGATTCTCTTACACATATTCTCTATGCCATAGAGGCCATGGCTCCCACGATATTCAACTAGGAAGAATCCATACTTGTTACTCTGAAGGAACAACTCACTAAATTTCAGTGAGGAGAATTGAAGTAGTTTGGTCACGACACTATCCTAGTGTATTTTTCTTTGAGAGAGTACCACATATGAGGCCATAAGTGGCCTTCAATGAGTTGAGGGCACATGACCCTTGTATTTTAGTTTGGGTGGAGATCATGACCCACCATGGTGGTAGAGGTTCCAGGGTAAAGTACATGATCACATTCTTCTGATGGTTAGATTATCATCTCCTCATGATTAAGGACTACGCATATGCCAGTACCGACTTCTAAGGAGATCCCGATATAGCGCTACCAATATATTCCCAGTGGGGTGATATGTGTAAGTAAGACATAGAAATTGATGGTTTTATATTTTATGTTCTTATGATTTTTATGTATGTTAACAAGACCTGCTTTTCTCATGCAGATGTGGGATTGACAAGACCTAGGAGCTAAGCTCTTATCAACAGGCGAGCAGGGGCCCACTTTGTACATAGAGGAGATGACGAGATGATCAAGATGGAGGAGAATATCATCCGGTTGACACTGGATATCCCAGACATAACTGTGGAAGACCTCCCTATGAGGTATTAGAGACACACCATGGGAGTGTCAGGCCACTTCAGACGCTTTCTACATAGAGTGGCAAGGGCCGTCATGTGCTATCATAAGCATCACTAGGTGTTGGAGACATTTACCACCATACACACTCATTTTGGTAAATTTGGCTTAGTTAAACCACTATCCTAAGTTTTAATGACTTAATTGACATCAGAGGAGCACTGTATGACATCAGCACGAGCACACCCACGCCTACCTTCAGTAAAGGAGTCCAACTAAGCCTTCTCCTTCATTCGGGGAGGCTAACTGGAGCACTCCAGGGGTGATCTGAGTGTCATAAATGCACTTCATTGATAAGTGATGGTTACAATCAGTTAAACAGAGCAGTGAAGGTTCCTCCTTTCATTAAATTGATTATTTAATTAATATTTAATGAACTGGAGTCAACAGGGGCACCTCCAACCACTTCTGATGGTAAGTTACACTTCAGTTAACCTCATTGGGGTTCATTGGAGTCATTGATGCGCTACCACTTATTAATTGGCTTGCAGTGACATGTGTTTGAGCTACTTTCAGTTAGAATCAGTCATTTATTGCACTCCAACTTCAGTTAGGACTCAGTTGAGTCAATTAGGTTTTTGATTAGTGGTTAACTTGAGTGTTTACTGTGGATTACATTCAGTTAAGCTAGATTCACTCATTCAATTCGAATGACCTCCTTGGGAATTTGAATTGTCTTGGAATTCATGCATCTAGCATGATCATTGATTGTATTGTATCACAATTCTTTCATTTGATTATACAGAGCTGCTACTTCCATTGCAGCACCATTTTTCCAATTTTATGCATATTTTTCTGTATTCTTTGTGAGATTGTGTTTTCAGTTCCTAGAACATTGTGACAAATTAATATGGTATCAGAGATCATGGCAGGACGAAGCTCATATCTCTCAAAAATAAGGTTTTTGACAGATCTTGCATGAAAAATTGAGCAAAAGCTCAAAATTCTAGCACTGCACCAGAAGCCAAGGCTTACCACTTAATACCCCAAGTAAAGGAATTATTGATCAATCTTGCTTAATCAACTATTGTGGGTGTGATGAAATCCTAAAATGTACAGGATGTCCGACCTTACAATGCCCCTTTTGTTGTGATTTGTAGGTTTCAATAGGGGAAAATAATTCGCTCCAGTAGTTTCAGATGGCTTCTTCCATAGAAGTCTTGACTCCATTCAATTTCCACTCATGGAAAGGAGACATGGAGATCCAGCTACATTCCAGAGGACTCTATAGGGTCACTATGGGCACTGAAGAAGAGCCTGCTTCTGTGACAAACAAAGCTAGATTCTTGAACAATAAATATGAAGCATTTGGGTTCTTGTGCCTCTTTGTTTCGTGGGATCTTCTTTTCCATCTCTCGGGATTGAAGAATCCAAAGGAAATCTGGGACAAATTGGAAACCTTGTATGGAAAGCAGGATGATTTGAGAGTATACCAGCTTGAGAATGATTTGATGTCTCTCTAGGCTTCCAATTTTGAGACCTTGAATGATTTTTTCACGAAGTTCAAGCACATTGTCTTACTGTTGAAGCGATGTATGGTGGAGAGGGAGGATGATCAGCTCATCCTCGCCATACTCTCCAAACTTGGAGCTGATTATTTGGTTTTTGTCTCTACATTCCGCGTGGGGAAGCTTACAACCCTTGGATGGAAGATTCCTTCACTCAATGCCTTCATTGAGTCCCTAACAAGTGAACATGATAAGCTTGTCTAGATGGGGATCATCAGATCCTCGCGTGATCAAGCCCTCCATGTCTTGAGGCCCAAAGATCTGAAGGGTAAAGGAAAGCAGTAGAAGAACCCAAAAACTAAATTTGAAGCTCCTAAGCCTAAAGTTGAAAACCAGCAGCATGAAGAGTCTTCCAGGTCAAAGAAGAACAAAGGAAAAGGGAATCATGGAAAGGAAAAAGTCAAGTGTTCATACTGTGTGAAGGGATTCCACCTTGAAAATGCCTACATGAAAAAGAAACTTGATGAAGCTACCTCTCTCCTTGAGAGAAATCATCTCAATCTTCCGGAAATATTTTGGAGGAGAGATCAGCAAGATCGGGAACGATAACATGAAAGAGGTCATACCCTCATGGCAAGCACTTCGAAGTCCAAAGCACTCTTGATAGATTCTGGAGATTTGAACCACATGATGGTTGAAAGAGACTCCTCATATTTGGAGACCGGCAAATCCATTGCCATCCACATGGGAGATGACTCCACCGTCATATCCGAAGGACAAGGTACTATTGATCTTGAGCATGGCTATTTTTCAAATATTTTGTACGTACCATATCTGGAATCAAACCTCCTTAATTTTTATCAAATGACACATACATGAGTGCCCAAGAGAGTCTCCTTCAACCCGGATGATGTAGAGATCACAGAACTTGCATCCAGGAAACTTGTTGCAAAAGGCCTTGCAAACCATTATGCAAAAGCCTCTGCGTTCTCCCATTTTGTGGCAGATGCAAATCCCACCACATTGCTGACTCATGGAAATGAATTTAGTATACTATTCCATGAGAGGTTCGGCCATCTGAAATTCAAATACTTGTAGAAATTACAGAAAAATTCTATGGCTGTAGGCCTCCCGGTCATCAAGGCAACCACTGGAATTTGCAAGGGCTGTGTTGCTGGAAAGCACCCTGAGCATAAGTTAGATCGGAGTAAGGAAAGCTGAGCATCATGCATCTTGGAACTGATACATTCTGATATTAGTGGTCCCATGCCTATCACATCCATGAATGGATCAAGGCATGTTCTAAATTTCTTTGATGATTTTTCCAGGTACACATGGGTCTTCTTTATCAAAAAGAAGTCGGAAGTCTGTGAAAAATTCACTGAATTGAAGGCCTTGATTGAGAATGCATCTGGAAAAAATTTCAAGATATTGAGATATGATAATGGAGGGGAGTATGTCAGTAATTCGTTGCTGTACATATGTTCCCAAAGTGGTATTCAGGTCCATCATTCAGAACTGTGTAGCGGAGAGGAAGAATTGGTCTCTCAAGGAGATGACCACCTGTATGTTGGAATCAAAGAAGTTGGCTGAAAATTTGTGGGATGAAGCCATGAATGCTGCACCATATATTCATAACAGAGTGCCACACTCATTTGTGAAAGGGAAGACCCTTTTCAAAGGATACTTTGGACACAATCTGGATGTGTCGAATCTGCGGGTGTTTGGGTCCACTGCATGGGCCCGAATTCCACTTGATAAAAGGAGGGATTTGCAACCGCAAAGAATAAAATGTATATTTATTGGGTATCCTAATGAATCAAAAGGTTTCAAGCTACTGGATATCAAAACAAAATAGATCATCATCGAAAGGAGTGTCAAGTTCGATGAGCCTCTTCAGGAGGTGGAACTAGTGAAGGAGAAAACTGCTGAATTTCCTTCCTATTCTATTGAATATTTGGATGATGAAATTGAGGATGATGACCCTGATTTGGATAATTTTATTTTTGATATCAGTGTATACAAAACATCATATTCTGAATCAGAACCTGAAGTACAAAATCATCTCCCAACATGGGCCCGACAAACACTCTCCTCCGCAGGAGATAACATTGGAAATCCGGATGATCCAAGGAGAACCCGGTCTGACTTCTGAAGAGAAGGTATTACACTCTCTTGTCCTGATTATTTGTTGTCAAAATATTTTTATTTTATGATAATTTCAAAACCAAATTCCTACTACCATGCTTAGAAGGATCCGAGAAGGAAAGTTGCCATGGATGAAGAGATGAATTCTCTTCAGAAAAACACTACTTGGAAGCTAGTTTCTCTTCCTCCGGGAAGGAAATTGGTTCAATGCAAGTTGGTGTCTTTGAATAAGGTTTCTGCAGATGGAATAACCTACAAATATAAGGCAAGGATGGTGGAAATTTTTTTCTCCCAGGTCCAAGGTGTGGACTACCATGATACTTTTGCACCAGTTGCAAAAATGGACTCCATCCACCTAGTTTTGGCAATTCCAGCATCTAAGCACGGGGAAGTGCATCATATGGATGTTAAGTCAGCCTTTTTGCATGGAGATATTGTTAAGGAGATATACATGAAGCATCCTGAGGGCTACATTTCTGATCCATCTTTGGTTTGCAAGCTAAAGAAGTCACTATACGGGTTAAAACAAGCCCCAAGAGAGTGGTATTCCAAGATGGATGCCTTCCTTCTCTCACAAAACTTCCAAAGGTGTAAAGCAGATCCAAATGTGTATATACAATAGTATGATGGTAATTTGATTATTATTTTTTTATATTTTGATGACTTACTGATCACAGGTAGCATATTTCTTCTATTTCAGTCATCAAAACTGCTCTCCACAATGCATTTGAAATGAGCGATTTGGGGCTCTTAAAACAATTTTGGGGGCTCGAAATTGAGAAAAATTATGATGGGATAATGGTCACTCAGTACAAATAAATATCAAACCTGTTATTCAATTTTAATATGGATGAATTTATAGCTTCTCAATTCCCTTTCCTTTCAGGGATCAGCCTTGAAGAAGGAAAAAGCACACCTCCCATGGACTGCACTATTTATCGGCAGTTGATTGGTAGCTTGTTGTACTTGAATCGTTCTCGGACTGATATATGTTATGTCATGAATGATGTATCAAGATACATTGATCAGCCCCATGATATTCATTGGAAGGAATCCAAGAGGATCCTCTAGTACATTCAAGGAACCAGGACCTATGGCATTCACTATGCTGCAAACTTCGAGCTAGAGCTAGTTGGATACACAGATTCCAATTGGGTGGGTGATTATATTTATTGAAAGTATACTTCCAGATATGTCTTCATGTTTGGTGGTGGCCCCATTTTCTAGTCTAGAAAAAATCAGGCCGCCATAGCATTGTCTTTAGCTGAGGCCGAGTATTGAGGAGCGGTGGATGCTTGCATCCAAGCTGTTTGGTTGCAAGGCATTATTTCAGAGTTTGATCTTGGTAGTAATTTGTCCACTTTCCTCTTTTGTGACAATCAAAGTGCTATTAAGATCTCCACAGATCCAGTTACCAAGCAGAGGACCAATCATGTAGAGATACACATGCACTATATCAGGGAGCTAGTGCATGACAGGACCATCATTCTGCAATACTGCTTGAATGATGAGCATATTGTAGACATCTTCACCAAGATATTTTTAGAAAATAAGTTCACTTACATCCATTCGCTATTGGGGGTGAGTTCATCAGGGTGATCCAACTACTTTCAGTGTTCAGCTTGTGGGGGTTTTTTCCCACTGGGTTTTCCCACTTTTCCTCACTTAGTTTGTTTTGAGCATTGTTTGAGTTTCAGTATTGTATAGGGTGACCTATTTCCTTTGTTTCTGGGGCTGTAGAATTCTTATCCAGTTTATGTTTTCTACTTCTCTTAAGTATAGCTTAAGGGGTTTGTTGGAGACATTTACCACCATACACACTCATTTTGGTCAATTTGGCCTAGTTAAACCACTATCCTAATTTTTAATGACTTAATTGACTTCAGAGGAGCACTGTATGACATCAACATGAGCACACCCATGCCTACCTTTAGTCAAGGAGGCCAACTAATCCTTCTCCTTCATTCGGGGAGGCTAACTGGAGCACTCTGGGGGTGATCTGAGTGTCATAAATGCACTTAATTGATAACTGATGTTTACAATCACTTAGACAGAGTAGTGAAGGCACCTCCTTTCATTAAATTGATTATTTAATTAATATTTAATGAAATGGAGTCAACAGGAGCGCGTCCAACCACTTCTGATGGTCAGTTACACTTCAGTTAACCTCATCGGGGTTCATTGGAGTCATTGATGCGATATCACTTGTGGGTTGGCTTGTAGTGAAATCTGTCTAAGCTACTTGCAGTTAGACTTAGTCATTTATTGCAGTTTAACTTTAGTTAGGACTCAGTTGATTCGATTAGGGTTTTGATCAGTGGTTAAGTTAAGTGTTTACTGTGGCTTACATTCAGTTAAGCTATACTCACTCATTCAATTCGAATGAACTCCTTGGTAATTTGAATTGTCTTGGAATTCATGCATCTGGAATGATCATTGATTGTATTGTATCATCATTCTTTCATTTGATTATACAGAGCTTCTACTTCCATTGCAGCACCATTTTCCCAATTTTATGCATATTTGTATGTAGTCTTTGTGAGACTATGTTTTCGGTTCCTAGACCACTGTGACAAATTAATACTAGGGTCCCACATGATGTAGACACTGAAATCTATCTAGCTTCAGTATTTTTTGTTATTTTTTATATCTGAAAGACAGTCTACTTCAGTTGGTGTCCCGAAACCATTATTTGTAAAAACACATTTTTGATACACACACACACACACACACATACTTATTAGAGACCTATCTATTTTCAATCATGGAATGATATTTATATGAGTTGTATGTATTTTTACTGTTTTTGTTTATTTACAATGAACCATGACAAGTTACTGATTAAATGTTATGTATGAGCAATATATTAGTCCAACATCTAATTGGATAATGAATATGCAATTATCTTACAAGATCAAGGAATATGTTGATAAGTAATAGTCTCAAATGACCTTTCCAAAAAACATACTCTTCGAAAGAGACGGAGAAGCACTGAGTTTTGAATGGCATAGGTGTGATTTAAATGAGAAACCATTAGCTGAGATTCCATAAAGACTACCCAATGATCAATGTATTGAGATGTAGCTTCGGTTGAGAAAGGCTATCACCACATGGTACTCAAAAATGTTATTGGTGTCTGGAACTATACAAACCAGACCTGAAGTAACTAGGTAATGAGCTTGGGAATATAATACCTAGGTAGTTGAAGACATATTCAGGGTGTGGTAGAAAGCACCATCAACAAAAATATAGAAGGCCATTTGATCTGCAGAATCAAAACATGGGATAAACAATATTAATAGGAACTGAAAACCATATAAAATAAGAAAACCACACTAAAAGCCAAAAAATGTACATATATACAAGGCACTAATGCAAAAGATGTCTCAAGCATAGTACCTTTTTAGGTACAACCCATTGAAAGATTGCCCAAAAGGTATCCCATCAAAGTCAACAAGCTCATAGGCCCATTTTTCTAATACTTTACTCATGATAAAAGGACCATACCACATTGATTCAAGCTTCCCCTTCCCAAGTTTGTCATGTTTCTGATCATAGGTTGGAACCAGATCTCCTTCATTAAAAACACGGGGTTGAACTCATTTATCGTATGGAGCCTTGACCTATTTTTTGCGTGACTCATTGTGCAAGGAGACATCTCTTAGTCTCTCATCAAGGTTTAAAATATATAGGAAACGTTCTTCTTTAGTATAAGTGTTGGGTAGAAGCTCAACTACAAGATTGGGTGATGGAATTTCACACTCAATAGGTAGGAAAGCTTCCAGTCCGTAAACTAATTGAAAAGGCATAAAACCAATTGTTGTTTTGACTGAGGTTCTGTAAGCCCATATTTTGGAAAAGAGAGTTAAGTTCCAATTGGATTTATGATCTTCAAACATCCTACGAAGAATAGTATTCAATACTTTGTTAATGCCTTCAACCTGGCCATTAGCTTGTGGATAATAAGGGGTTGAGTTTTAATGACGAAAAACCAACTTGGTACTCAACTCGACCATCATCTGATTATGGAAATGAGATCCATGATCAGTTACTATGGATTGTGGAACTCCAAACCTAGCTACGACATGATTAAATAGGAAGAGGGCAACAATATTTCCATCCTCTGCATATGTAGGCATTCTCTCATCCCATTTCATGAAATAATCCACAACTACGATGATGTAAGCATGCCCCTCAACTCGGGTAGGATTACAATGCATAAATTCAATATCCCATTTGGAAAAAGGACCAACGACAATGATGGAGTGTAATAGAGTAGGGTGGGTGCCCTTTTTTGGATAGAAAATATGACAGGGTGGTCCTTTTTTAACCGCTTCATGCCAATATTTAAATATTGAGGGCCAAAAGTACCCAGCACGAAGGATTTTATGAGTTGTAGCCATATCAGAAATATGGCCACCACTGTTAGGATTATCAATCCTTGCTTGTCCAATTTGGTCATATGTTTAAATCAGGAGTCATGTCTAAATCGAGAGTCCTTCCAGTCTATTTTTAGTCACTAGCACCATTGGGTCCACTTGGCCTAATTGGGGCACATGTTCCAGTAACTAAAGTGTGTGGAACACTAATTGAGGCCTATTGCCACTGATTGCACTTGTATGCATCATTTTAGGAGCCTCCTAGATCAATACCTACAAATTAGGAGCCACTGGGAGTGCTGATGCCAACCTCCATCAGTTGATTTCAGTTAGTGACTAGTCAAGCTTAGTTAGGAGTCAGTTACATTTGGTTCTTGTTCCCTACACTCAGTTAACATGTTCTAGTTACTAAAGTGTGGGGAACACTAATTGAGGCCTACTTCCACTTATTGCACTCGTATGCATCAATTTAGGAGCATCCTATATCAATCTCTACAAATTAGGATCCACTGGGAGTGCTGATACCAACCTCCATCAGTTGAGTTCAGTTGGTGACTAGTCAAGCTTAGTTAGGATTCAATTACATTCAGCTTTTGTTCCCTACACTCACTTCTATTTAGTTAGCACTAGGATTGCATGAATGCATGCAGGTGAGGCACAATTACTCACCTACCATAGTCATTTAGACTAGTCAACAATGAATTAGACACTTGATTTGTGATTTAGAACTCCGATGAACTCCGATATTGATTTAGACAAGATCAGTTAACCATTCAGTCCTCCGATAGTGATTTAGACAAGGTTAGTTAACCATACAATCAAGTAGAGTCAAACCAATCCGAAATTCCTCACTTAGGATTCGAATCGTATGAGGATATTTAGCCATTGTACTTCATTGTAATTATTATCTAATTACTTTTTATTAATGAAATCATTCATAGTTGCAAGCCATTTTTGCACTATCTCATTCTTCAATTGTGGAGTAAATTATGTGATCTTTTTTGTAATTTGTGTGTTGATCCATAGATCTATGTGCTCAATTTAATATGGTATCAGAGCCTCAGCAAGACAAGGAACTTCTACTACTATAGATCCATACTTGGATCGAAAAAAAATATTTGACCAAAATTGCACCTTCCAGTATTGCACCCGAAGCGGAGAATTTACCAGTTAATATCCCAAGTTAAGGAATTGTTGATCAATCTTGCTTGATCAACAATGCTGGGTGTGAAGGAAATTCCAAAAGTGCAAGCTGTCAAACTTATTTTGTTTGTTTGATTGTGCGATTTATAGGTTTATCAGTCCTCTTTATTGCATTCGCTACAAGCATCTCAGTCTCCTTCTCTGCATTTTCTACAGTAGCTTAGTCCTCTTCTTTACATTCTAAATGGATCCTCCAATGGAAATTATCACTCCTTTCAACTATCACCAGTGGAAGGAGGACATGGAGATGCAGCTACACTCCAAAATACTCTTCAGACTCACAATGGAGACAAAGAAACAACCAATTCATTATGTTGACAAGGAAAAGTACTGGAATTGGCTCGATGAATCCTATGGATGCTTGTGCCTCTCAATATCTCGAGATATTCTCTTCCACATCAATGGATTGAAGAATCCCAAGGAGGTTTGGGATAATATTTCCTCCTTATTTGACAAGTAGGATGATATAAGGATCTATCAGCTAGAGAATGAGATGATCTCTCTCCATCCAGCCAATTTCGAAACACTAAATCACTTCTTCAAAAAATTCAAGCATCTAGTGTTCCAATTGAAGCTGTGCAAGGTTTAGAAGGAGGATGATTAACTCATCCTTTCCATTCTGTCCAAACTTGGTGCAGACTATTCAATATTTGTATCAACATTTCATTCTGTAAAGCTCTCTACTCCAAACTAGAAGATTCCTACTCTTAGCTCTTTCATTGAATCTCTCACTCAAGAGCACGACAATTTGATCCAGATGGGGATAATTTGATCTTCCAAAGATCAAGCACTTGTTGCAGGAGGACCTAAGGTAGTGAATGATAAAGGGAATCAAAAGGATGATTCTTTTGTAGAGAAAGAGCAGTAAAAAGAGCCTTTAGGTCTGAAGAGGAGCAAGAAGAATGGCGAAGGAAATACACTGTATTCTTACTGTGGAAGGGCCTTTCATCCAAAAATCACTCGTATGAGAAGAAAAATAGATGAGATGGCTCTTCTTTTGATGAAGCATAACGTTAATGTACCTAGTAGTGCAAGGAAGGATGACCATAGGGAAGAAACTAAAGAACATGAAGAGACATGCCATGCACTGAAGGCTAGCTTCTCCACAACACATGCCTTCCTCATTGATTCTGGATCCTCCAATCATATGGTTGCATCCATAGAATCATTCTCTTCCTTGTAGTATTTTGATGGTCCTAGTATTCAGATGGGAAACAACAGTAAAGTTCAAGAAAAAGGGAAGGGCTCTATCAATATTGAACATGGAAGGTTCAAAGATGTGCTTTTTTTTCCCTCCCTAGCTACAAACCTGTTATCTATATACTAGATGACTCATGTTGGCTCTCCAAAGCAAGTCATATTTGGTCCTGCATTAGTGCATATCACAGATATCTCTATTGGGAACATCATAGAGAAGGGTACTGCAAATCATGCCTTCAAGGCATATGAGTTCTCACACTTCATGCCATTTTCAGAACCAGTGCACTCTCAGCAGCCACTTGCAAGGGGAGGTAAAAAAATTTCATCTACTTCTTTTGTAGTTTCCACTAGTATTGCAGATCCAGCTGTATCAGTTTATGATATTTATATTCAGGGTGATTCAGATCCAAATCCAATCCCTCCTTACAAACTAGAAGCTAGGAAGATGACTGGAAATCCATCTGACACTTAGAAGGGAAAGACCCTTGTGCTATGTCATGCAATATTACCTCCTTCAGAGAGATGCAATATTCTTCCTGTAGGATGTTACATGGAAAGGGCTCAGTATCACTACATTCACAATAATAGAGTGGATCATACACCTCTTCATTCAACAAGAGGCAAAGGTTACATTCCTCCTTCCTTCCATCATCATTTTGGGAGAATATGGAGAAGTCTACATGCCAGGTCCCAGGATACCTATGCACAGAACATCATGCATGCTACTCCACTACATCATAGAGATTGCAACAACAAATTTTCAAGTTTTTCAAACTTGAATCTTGATTCTATATTCTTAGTTGGAGGCGGAGATTTTTTCCCATGTCATTTTTTCCCCAACTTCTTGTATTGAGCAGTTACTTTACTTTACTTGATGTAACAGGTGACCTATGGTCTTAGTTACTAGGGCCCATAGATTGTCCAAGTTAGCATTCAAGGGGGGTGCTAGGATTATTAATCCTCCCTTTTCCAATTTGGTCATATCTCTAAATCATGAGTCATGTCTAAATCAAGAGTCCTTCCAAACTATTTTTAGTCACTAGCACCATTTGGTCCACTTGGCCTAATCAAGGCACATGTTCCAGCTACTAAAGTGTGGTGAACAATAATTGAGGCCTACTGCCACTGATTTCACTTGCATGCATCAGTTTAGGAGCCTCCTAGATAAATCCCTACAAATTAGGAGCCACTGGGAGTGCTGATACCAACCTCCATCAGTTGATTTTAGTTGGTGACTAGTCAAGCTTAGTTAGGATTTAGTTACATTAATTTCTTGTTCCCTACAATCAATTATATTCAGTTAGTGCTAGGATTTCATGGTTGCATGCAGGTGAGGTGCATTTACTCACCTATCACAGTCAATTAGAATAGTAACACTGAATTAGACACTTGAGTTTTGATTTGAACTCCGATGAACTTTGATATTGATTTAGACAATGTTATTTAACCATTCAGTCCTCTGATAGTGATTTAGACAAGGTCAGTTAACCAGTCAGTCAAGTAGAGTCAAACCAATTCAAATTTCCTCGCTTAGGATTCGAATTGTATGAGGCCATTTAACTATTGTACTTCATTGTAATTATTATACCATGTTATAGCATGTTTCAAATTATCAAAATGTCTTTGAGCCTGATCATCCCACAAAAAGAGAGTGTTCATTTTCAAGAGATGCATATAGGCATTTTTTTTTTGCAGAATTGCATACAAAATGACGACAAAATTTTTCCTTCCCTTGCAAAATTTGGATTTCAGTAATTTCTGTCGGAGGTGGTAAGGCCATGATAGAAACAATTTTTAAGGGATCAATGCGAATCCCAACCCTAGAAATAATGAAACCAAGTAAACGTCTAGTTTCAACACAAAAAACACATTTGTGTGGATTGAGCCGAATATGGTAATGACGAAATCGAAGGAAAACATGTCTTAGATTCCATGAATGGTCTTCCCGCTGTTGTGAATGAGTAGATAGGTAATCCAAATACAATTCCACTATGTGTTTTATATCATGAAAATCATAAGACATAGCTTGTTGGAAGGTAGCTCCATCATTCTTCAAGTCGAAAGCTAGATTCTGAGAAGAAAGGTTACCCACAAGGAAATAAACGTCATTTTTTGTTGGTCGAACTCAATCTGATTATTGCCAAAAAATCCATCCATAAAGGAAAAATGACACTTCCAGCACAGTTGTCGATGATATGATCGATGTGAGGGGTAGGAAATTTTTCTTTTGTACAAGCTTTGTTTAGGTCCCTAAAATCAAGACAAACCCTAAGAATTTCTTGCTTCTTGGCAATGGGGACAATATTAGACACTCACTCGGTTAAAGGCGTGAGGTAGATAAAACCATCTTTCAATAGCTTCTGAACTTTAGATTTAATGGATGCAACTTTTCTTGGGTGGACCTGACAAAGTTTTTTCCTAACAGGTCTTGTTGTCGGGTGTACCTTGATCTCATGTACAACAATAGATGGATCAATCCTGAGAATTTATTCGTAAGTCTAGGAAAAAACATCCCAGAATTCGTTAAAAATAGCTTGGTATTACTCAATTTCTGTTGTTGAGCAGCGATGGCCTATATGGATATGCTTGGAAACACCTGGATTAACTAATATATCGAGGGGAATTGTTTTGGTAATGTTGCATAAATTCATTTCAGAATCAACACCTTGCAGTAAGACAGGTGTTTGCGGATACTCAACTATATCGAAACTAATCAGAGAAACAAAATATGAATCTATCGAATTTCCATCAGGAATAAATGACGATCGATGATGAGAGTATTCCTATAGAGATTCATCCAGACTCATGACCTCCATAATAGACTCATCTGAGGGAAAATTCTGTGAGAGATAATCTAAAGTAGGGAGAGGGGAATCTAGCCAATAAGGAAGATGGTAAGGATCTAATTCTATTAGATGATGATCATCTACATAAGAATCAGAAACAAACTGAATGGCATCATACCGTCTTCATGTGGAATCATAGAAGATGAATCAACAATCTCTTTTCCTTTAGACATGCCCCTGGTCATGGAGGATATCATGTATACCATGGCAGTTTTGGTTCTAGGAGGGGCAGTCTTGGATGGAAAAAATCCCATGAGTGAGGAATCTTTCAACAATCCAACCCCTATAGATTAATAGGGAGGAGGTGAATTCCCTAATAGAGGAACATTATTTGTCGTGGAAGCAATAATATTTGGTGAGCAATGATCAAGTTGATTAAATAAAGCCATACACAGGAGCAAATTGGTGGGTGTGGAACTGCGTTTAGGTATTTTTTTCTCGTCGTTTTGATCACTACCATGAGATCATCCTCAAGAGACCAATAGAAGCTTGGTGGAAAATTAAAATCACCCAATTTATTTTTAAATATAGAATAGATGTTTAAAAATTATTAAGTTTAGATTGGGTCTGCTTGGTTAATTTTTAATTTAATTCATTAACGTTAATAATTATTTAGGGTTTAATATATTTTATTATTTTAAGGTTTTAAAACCTATTTTTTTTTAATTTATAAGGATGTTGTTTTTTAATTTCATTTATTAAAGTTAATAATTTTATTTAGGGTTTAAAATATAATATTATTTTAAGGTTTCAAAACCTAAACTTTTTGGATTTTTAAGGATGTTTTTTTTTTTAATTGTGAGTTAATTTTAATATTAAGAATTGGAATAATATTAGATAATTTATTTAGTATTATTACTAGAGAATTAAAGCCTTTTTTAAAATTTTATTTTGTATTATTAATATTACAAATTATTAGGATTAGAACCTAAGTGTTTTGGTAATTAGTTTAAAGGTTTTTAATAAAATTCTATTTTTATTTTTCCACATGTTATTTAATTATAATTGTTTTTGAAAAATAAATTGTTAGTTAGTTTGATTGTTTCCATTGATCTTAAGGTCATGTAGAAGGGGTTTCCACGTGTCATTGAATTTAGTACTGCCGTCTCTATTAAGACAATCTAGGGCGATGCTAATTTCTATTTTCTCTCTGACTTTTTGTTTAGTTAGGCTCTCTTCATTAGCAATGACTCTGGATTTCTCAAGGAATATCTGGTGTTTGGTAATGTGAGAATGTTCGGTTAGTGCTGATTTCTTATGCCTGTCATGCCTTATATCAGCATTGTGTTCCTTGAATCTCATTCTCATGGGTCGTCCAGTTTCACCGATGTACTCTTTCCCACATGAAAAAGGGCTTGAGTAGACGCATTTGTATGCACATGGATCGATAGGGTCTTTCAATGAATCGAACATTTTCTGATTGTGTTGGGAGGAGTGAAGATGACTCTGAAATTATTTCTTTCTAGTGTTTTGGCCAGCTTGGTCAAAACACTAAAAATAAAGAACTTCAGAGTCATCTTCACCCTGCCCAACACACTAAGAAAAATGGTTGATTCACTGAATACCCTCTCAATTTATGTGCATACAAAGGAATCTACTCAATCCCCTGTTCATGTGGGAAAGAGTACATCGGTGAAACTGGACAATCCATGAGAACGAGATTCAAGGAACACGATGATGATATGAGGCATGACAGGCATAAGAAATCAGCACTAGCTGAACATTTTCACATTACCAAACACTAGATATGCCTTGAGAAAGCTAGAGTAATCACTAAAGAAGAGAGCCTAACTAAACAAAAATTCTGAGAGAAAATAGAAATTAACATCTCCCTAGACTGCCTTAATAGAGACGACGATACTAAACTCAGCGAAACATGGAAACCCCTTCTACATGAACTTAGGATCAATGGAAACAATCAAACTAACTAACAATTTATTTTTTAAAAAAATTATAATTAAATAACACGATAGAAGAAATCATTATAATTAAATAACATGTGGAAAAAAATTAATTAAAAACCTTTAAAGTAATTACCAATATACTTAGGTTCTAATCCTAATAATTTGTAATATTAATAATACAAAATAAAATTTTAAAAATGGATTTAATGCTCTAATAATAAGAATACTAAATAAAATATCTAATATTATTCCAATTCTTAATATTAAAATTAACTCAGAATTAAAAAAACAACATCCTTAAAAATCCAAAAAGTTTAGGTTTTGAAACCTTAAAATAATAATTTATTTTAAACCCTAAATAAAATTATTAACTTTGATAAATGAAATTAAAAAACAACATCCTTATAAATTCAAAAAAAATTAGGTTTTAAAACCTTAAAATAATAATATATATTAAACCCTAAATAATTATTAACGTTAATAAATTAAATTAAAAATGAACCAAGCCGACCCAATCTAAATTTAATAATTTTTAAACATCTATTCTATATTTAAAAGAAATTGGGTAATTTTAATTTTTCACCAAGCTTCTATTGGTCTCCTGAGGATGATCTTACAATAGAGATCTAAACGTGGAGAAGAAAATACCCAAAAGTAGTTCCACACCCACCAATAATCAAGTTGATCTATGGTCATAATTTTTCCTGGATGTGGGGATTGGAGTGTGCGAAAAACCGACGATGCAACAATCGTCATAGCATAAAACCAATTCCTTCCTATTAATAAATTGCTAGAGGAGCATCGACCACTTCTATCTAGATAGAAACAATTCCCCCCCTAGCTCGATGGATAATGTCGATAGTGGGGTTGAAAACCTCACCCGTCGAAATATTTTAAGGTTCTTGGTGACTTACTAAGCTCAATGGAACCAATAGCTCTCCAACAAGGCATAGAAAAAAATGAGGTGGAAGCTCCCTCATCCAAGACGTTCTAATGGACCTTTCTACCCACCACTCTAGTAGCAATTTGAAAAGCAAGTTGATGGGATAGACTTGATTTATGATTATCCACATTAAAAGTGATCATGGTGTAATTCTCAGGATCGAAAGCCCCTAGGGCTGAAAAGAAATTCTTGCATTGTGTAGGACATCTTTGGAGTACTTCCAACGTGGACATAGCATAGGGTTGTTGATCCAAATATTCAACAACATTATAAAATTGAGCAACTAGAGCACTAGGATTGCAAATTTGTTTACAGATTGTACTCTTTCGAGGATGCAAGATAGTGTCAAAAATAGGTTTTTCAATAGTGAGAGGACCATTAGAAGGAGGCATAGGAGAAGGGTTAACAAGAGTAGTATTCTTGGGAGAAGTACCCTTTTATTTATCCTCAAGTGTTTTCTATTTTTTTTTTACTTCTGGTAGTCAACACAACTATTTCGACAGACATCATATGAATTTCTTCAGTAGAGGATGAAGGACCATGAAAAGACGTATGGTCAATCAACTGTTTGTAGGACAGGAAGGATCAATTAACACTACTAGTGTGGGGTTAATTTTTAAAAAATTATTTATGTCTTGGCATGGTGAGGAAAATCCTTCATGAACTGATTGTTTCCACACAACAAACAAGGACACTTCACCTTTATCCTAGGTTTTGTGTCATTCTCTAGAGTCAATGTTTTGATACCCTCTTATTTTTGGGTGATTAGGATTGAATTGCATTCACCTCGGTGAAAACCATAGGTTTAAAAGAAGTTGTAGTTGAAGCACTTTGTGGTTTAGTAGGCTTAGATGTGGATGTAGGTTGGATTGTACCAAAAACACCATCCACATGAGTCTCTGCAGGTGGCTTGGTAAGGTCGGTGTTGGGATTAGGAGCATGAGGAATTAAATAATATGATGTTCCGGAATGGGAATAGAGCAAGTCTAAATATTGAGCTCGAATAATATCCTCCTCTTCTATAAAAACACCACCCATGGCCACATATCAGGAAATAGGAGGCAACAAGGACTTGGTGAACTAGTCAACCAAAAGTTGATCGAGAATGGGATCCTTGATTAACCTTTGGTTCCTCCTCCACTCATGGATGTGATCTGATATGTGAGTAGAGGTATTTTTCTGAATAGAGGTCAAGATATCCATACCAGTTTCATACCAGATAGGTAACTGGAAGTGAGTAAGAAATATTGTTTCCAAAAAATTGGAATCCACAAATGAGTGTTGTGGGAGCTTGATATACCATTTTGCGGTCGTGCCGATCAATTTTCTCAGGGAACAGTCTTAATCAGATAGAATCATCCATGAGGGAGTTGAATGAACACCACAAATGGAAGGTCATCACATGATTTTTGGGATATTCACCTTGTTTACCATCAAATTTTGGAATTTCTAACGGAATTTTGACAGGGATGGTAGGACAAAATGGATCATGTTGAATGGGGTCATTTATTAACTTCGATAAGTTAGGAAGATCCAATGTAGCAAAAAATGGAAGTTGTCGGTTGGGTTGTGGACAATTATAATATTGATTAGGAAAATACACCCCTATAGGAAAAAAGTTTTATTGTGGTTGGTCGTAAAACCCACCAACTTGTTGATAGTTGGGAGATTTCTTACCCATAAATGGTGGTTACACTTGGTTAAGTCCAGATTGAGGTCCATAAGTAGGTTGATCCCATTGATTCGTAACTCCTCCAGGATAAGGGACATATAAGGGATTATTTTATTGCGCCTCGCTAAGGTATTGATTACTAATGTTAGTATGTTGAGGAGGGACCCAAGATGATGTAGGAGGATACAAAGAAGGACCAATAGGACCAAGACCAGTATGTGTTGATATGTTTGTAACTTCAGAATGTATTCACCTGTATATCTTATGCATTGTACCCCGATGTTTATTTCGAGAAGTATCTGTAATGTAATTGAGTCATATCATTCACCGATGTTCCGAGCGAGAGATTCAATAATATAAACAAGTCATGTAAAGTCATTGAGGTTAACCCTCCATTGTAAGTTGGGGAAATAGTCCCCACAATTGAGTTAAGGTAAACCCTCCTTGTTGATTGGAGGGAAAAGTCCCCATAGTTGTGGGGCACTAGGGTTATTAGACTCTCCAAGAGAAGTTGACCCTGGTAAGTAATTGTTAAGTGAGTCCACCTTGTTGGAGTTGACATTAACTGAACTAAAGAATATAAATAGATATTGAGCCTCTCTATTTATCACACACACTCACTCACTGGGGCACATGAGTGAGAGAGGAGAAGCTCTCTCAAGTGAGAGAGAGAGAGAATAGCTGTGGAGATCATATTTTCTATCTTTGGGTTTTACTGCTGCCATTGGTGTGCATTCTATCTCTAAGGAAGTTGTGGAGTTTTATCCTTTATGGTTTCCCTAAGGAAAATATCTTGTGTCTATTTTCTCTTGTGATTGATTGTTGTGCATGTTATTCTCTCAGTTAATATCCTAAGATCATATTGCTTAAATGATAAAAATCTAACATGGTATCAAAGCTAACCTAAGAACAAGGAATTGTGCAGCTATAGAATCTAGGGCTTATTAATTTTTAGGTCTCTCTCCACAATCCATCAGCAAAAGGAGGCTAGGCTGAACCTCCATTGAAGGGCACATCTTTTTGTCGAAGCAGAATTTGATTCTGGGCATTTTTTCAGTTTTTGTTACAGGAAATTAGGGATTTTTTATAGAAGAGGAATTTTTGAGTGAGCCCACCATAGGATTTCTATCCTCCTCAAAATCAAAATTTAGAGACCAAGGTAAAGAGTTTTGGTTGGGTAAAACTCTGGGAAAGTCAAACCCTAATTTGACCCCAGGCCTGAAAAACCCTAAAATACTAAAACGGGTAGTTTTGGTAGATTCTCTATATCTCGATATTGGAGAAGGATCAGGAGCCGAAACTTTCATAGTCTAAAGATAAAATATTGATGCACACTGTCTAAAAGTTCAGCCTCATATTCTCTATATTATGGGAGATATGATTCCTCCAATTCAGGGTTCCATCCTCTTCTAGGATTCATCCCTAAAGAGGACACCTAGGGAGAATTGCAATATCTCGGGCTACAAAGATCCAAATGAAATTTTGAAAGATGTTCAAGATAGGGAATGGAATTTATGTTCTATGGTAAAAGTTTTAGATCCTGAAGGTGAAATAGTGACACATGGTAGTTTGTACAACTTCACTATGTTGAACAATCCTAAAACAATTCGCCTTGGGAAAACTCTCATAAGTCCCAATTGGTGAAACTAATTCTAGTCAAACCTATGGTGTTGGAAAGAGGACAAATGAGGTTACCTCAGTAAAAAATTTAAGACACATAGGAGCAATAATTTCGGAGATACCATAGAAACAGTATCAAGAATTTCTCCAGAAGAAATTGGAAAACTAGGGATTCCTGTTCCGGGAGCTTCCCTCCACTGCTTTCAAAAAAGGAGTACATTGGATAGCTCACCTTAAAGAGGTATATATTTCTATCCAATCAAATCTGAAAGATTCCAAGTTTTGAAAATTAGGGTTTCTCTGACAAACCCTAGATCAGCCAGCTCCAAAACCAGGATGGACACCTCAAATCAGTAAGATCTAATCTTTTTCTATTTACAGTTGAGGTTCTCATTTTAAAATGACTAATCACATCAGCTTGATGACAATCTTGGTGAGGTTGACAACTTCCAAGCATGGAAGTATTGGATCTCACTAGTTCTTGAAGAAAATGAAATTGGACACTTACATAAGTGGAAAGGTTCCAGTTCTAGAGGGATATGAGGCTAAAATACTTACACAAGAAGAACTTGGTTAAGACCAAGAAGATCACTGTTGATTCAATCACGGATCACCTTATACCATAAGTGTCTTCCCTAAAGACATAGAAAGAGATGTTTGATTCCTTGATAAAGCTATTTGAAGGAAAGAACATAAATCAGAAGATGACTTTGAGAAAACAGTTGAAGAATGTGAAGATCCAGAATGCAGAGACCATGCAGTCACACTTTACAAAGGTCTCTCAAATCAAAGAACAACTTGAAGCAGTAGAAGAAGAAGTAGAGAATTCAGAATTTGTAATAACCACCTTGAATGAACTCCTAGGATCATGGGATTCATTCATTCAAGGAATGTGCGCCAGAAGGTAGTGATTACTTTCAGAAGAATCTAGGAAGAGTACATACAAGATGAAGCTCGACTCATAATAACAGAAGAGAAGATGGGAGCAACTGAAGATCAATCTCTTACCATCCAAAGAAGATCCCTCAAGTGACGAGGAATACAAAGGACTCATCTCTTGAAGAACCTCTTATTCATCTTATCATTTGGATAAGAAATGATGAATGAAGAAGATCATGAAGCCGAAGGCTCAAGAAGGAGTCTACCCACGAAACAAATAAAGATAAGTATTCAATTATCATTTCATGATATTATTTTGTTATGCATTTGTTTATATTCAGTTGATGTGTTATGCATGATAGAATGTTTGCATTAATGAAAGTATACTACTAATATGCATGTGATGGGTAAGTATCCCATGGTGCTATACAACTCTCCATTGCTATTTATCTAGAATGAAACCTCTTTGCTAACATATTATATTAGTGCACAATCTCAATGTTGTCCTAGTAGAGATGGAAGGCATCTATAAAGTTTTCGTGAGATATGGATGAATGTTGTATTGGCTAAAATAGTTGCATGATCATATATTTATGCATAAGAATTTTCCATTATGAATATGCCTTATGAAATGTTTCTAACCATACAACTAATGCATTTGACTTGTAGGAAAGATCACGTACAATCACCTACAAGCAAAGAAGTATGAGACTTATTTTGAAGAACAAGTGACGATAGTTCAACAAAGAATCCAAGATGAAGAATAATACGACAATACTTTCAAAGAAAGAAAGAGGTCTTAGACACAGTGCAGTTATGTGACACTATTGAGTGACATGATTCATGGAGAGCCTTCCAGCTATGAAGAAGTAGCAAAGAAGAAAGGGAAGGAGAGTTCCAGTTCAAGAAGAATGATGTCTAAAATGCAATATCAAGACATGAAGGGAAGTCTGTGGAATACAAGGAAATATTTGTAGCATGAGGCTTCTCATAGAAAGAAGACATATACTACAAAGAGACATTTTCAGCCACTATAAGTGAAGTCACATGACAGGAAGACTCATGTTTCCAAATTTAAGAAGGACTTGTATGAGCTTAGAAGACACCCATGGGATAACACATACATGAGGAGCTTGAAGATCACCTAGAGTGATGAAGATCTTAACCTTTGATACAAGGTTGAATATGAAAGCCTATAGAGGATGACAAGCTCATAGATTGGTGCAATAAGAAATTTTTAAAAGGTTCAAGATAGAGGATCTTGGTATCCAGTGACCCTAGAGGGATACATAGAATATTAGTAGTAGAGGAAGCTACTTATCACTCTGGTACATATTTTTTCGATGCATAGAGTACGAAAGACAAAAGGAGAATGATGCTTCACTTTAGAGGGAGTGATTGTAGAAGATCCTGAGATTTGACATGGTACGATGGGATGGATAGATTACTTATGAATCTAGGATTTACTGAGAGTAAAGTGGATTCCAACCTTTACTTCAATGTTGAAGGAAGAAGACTAGTGATGCTCCTGTTATATGTCGATGACGTGTTCTTGACAGAAAAGAGGAACCCATTAAAGTTGCAATAATGAGATTTGCTGCTGAGTCTAAGATGAAGGACTCAGATATGATGCACTACTTTCTAGGCATGGAGGTGTGGCAGAATGCAGATGGAATATCCCTGGGACAAGGGAAGTATACAGTAGAGATCCTGAAGAGGTTCAAGATGATGGATTGCAAGGCCATGACGACACCTAGGGCATCGAACTTGAAGCTACTGAGTGTTGCTTCATCAGATTCGGTTGATGCCATGATGTATTGTCGGATGACTTGTTCGTTGATGTACCTGATTAACACAAGACCAGATATTTGATTTGTTGTGAACACATTGAGACATGTTCACTTGATGGTTGCAAATAGTGCAGTGAGGTGCCTAAAGGGTACAGTTGAGTATGGGCTCAAGTATGATACGAATCTGAAGATTAACCTGGATGGTTATGTGGATTCTGATTGGGCAGGTAGTTCCATTGATAGGAAGAACACTTCTTGGTGTAGCAGGAAGCAGTCCTACGTGGCACTGAGTACAACTGAGGAAAAATATGTTTCCACTTGCTATTTGGGAGGTAGTTTGTTTCTTTTGAAAACTACTATTTTATTTGGTTGATCTGACTTACATTTTTGTATGATGCAGAGAGGAGAAGTGAAGCTCCAGTATGTGATCCATATTGAGATCTCTTGAAAGAGGGAGTTCTAGCATATCCAGTCAAATAGGATTTCTGAACATAAATACTGGTGAAGCTAGTAGGTTGCTTAGATGTAATCGGTCCTGTAGGTTTTCCTCAGATGTAATCGGTCCTAGAAAATCTCGCAGGTTATCCCTAGATGTAATCATCCCTGATGTGATTCTATGCTAGAAATGGGTAGAGTGAAGTTTGAGTACTTCAGGGAGAAGCTTGGTGTTCTCTAGATCGAGGTTCCCTCCAAAGGGAATTGATATGTCTATTGGCCTTTCTGACATGGTGGAAGGCTTAGCTTCACATGGTCAGATGTAAGTGTAGAGATGCTCTGATGTGATTATGGGTTGTGTTACTACATGATCAGTGCATAGATATTCTGATGTGATTTTGGGATGTGTTCCCACATGATAAGTGCAGAGACATTCTGATGTGATTGAGGCATATGTTCCCACATGATCAAATATAAGTGCAAATATGCTTTGATGTGATTGTGGGTTGTGTTACCACATGATCATTGTAGAGATATTATGATGTGATTGTGGGATGTGTTCTCACATGATCAGTGCAGAGCCATTCTAATGTGATTGAGGGACATGATTGGATGTAAGTGCAGGGCCTTTCTAACATGGTGAGGTCGGATGTAAGTGCAGAGCCTTTCTGACATGATGAGCTCAGATGCAAGTGTATATCCTTTCTGACATGATGAGTTCGGATGTAAGTGCACCTCTTTTCTGACATGATGCGGTCCAATGTAAGTGTAGAGTATTTATGACATGATGAGGTCAAATGTAAGTGCAGAGCCTTTCTAACATGATGAGGTCAGATGTAAGTGTAGAGCCTTTCTGACATGATGAGGTTAGATGTAAGTGTAGAGCCTTTCTAAGAAGATGAGGTCGGATGTGAATGATGGGCCTTTCTAACATGGGTTTTGGATGTGTTCCTCCCATGGTCAGATGTGAGTGTTGGGCATGCCTTTCTGAAATGGTTCTTGGATGTGTTCCTCCCATGGTTAGATGTAAGTGCTGGGTGGGCCTTTCTGACATGGTTCATTCCATGGTCAGATATAAGTGTTGAAGATGATAAATACCTACATGGAGGCTAGGCCTACAACCAGCATGAAAAACGGTTGGCTCTATAAAAATTCATGTGACGAGTAGAATTGAGAGATAGCACCAATGATGATCCAGCAGTGATGATCCTGATCAAGTGATGATCCAAACTTGATGATGATCCAGTGATGATTCATATCAAGTGATGATCCAGACTTGATTACAATCTTCTGATGATCCAGATCAAGTGATGATCTAGAGTTGATGGTGATCCAGTGATGCTCCAAATCAAGTGATGATCCAGACTTGATGAAGATGACTTGACGATGAAGATGACTTGAAGATGAATATGAATTGAAGATGAATATGACTTGATGATGAACTAGATGATACAGAGAAGAAGACTTGTGCTGATAAATTGTGTCAAGAGAATACCTTCCTAGTTAAGGGGGAGTGTTGATGTATTTGTAACTTCAGAATGTATTCACTTGTATATCTTATGTATTGTACCCCGATGTTTATTCCGGGAATTGTGTGTAATGTAATTGATTCATGTCATGCCCCGATGTTCTGATCAGGTGATTCAATAATATAAACAAGTCATGTAAAGTTGTTGAGGTTAACCCTCCATTGTAAGTCAAGGCAATAGTCCCCACAATTGAGTTAAGTTTAACCCTCCTTGTTGATTGTAGGGAAAAGTCCCCACAGTTGTGGGGAACTAGGGTTATTAGACTCTCCTAGAGAAATCGGGCCTGGTAAGTAATTGTTAAGTGAGGACGACTTGTTGGAGTGGGAATTAAGTGAATGAAAGAATATAAATAGAGAGTGAGCCTCTCTATTTATCACACACGCTCTCTCACTGAGGCACATGAGTGAGAGAGGAGAAGCTCTCTCAAGTGAGAGAGAGAGAATAACTATAGATATCATCTTTTATGTCTTTGGGCTTTACTGCTGCCATTGGTGCTCATTCTATCTCTAAGGAAGTTGCGAGGTTTTCTCCTTTATGGTTTCCCTGAGGAAAATATCTTATGTCTATTGTCTCTTGTGATTGATTGATGTGCATGTTATTCTATCAATTAATATCCTAATATCATATTGCTTAAATGATAAAAATCTAACAGTATGACCACTAGGTCCAACAACTAGAGGTAGAGAATACCTTCCTAGTTAAGAGGGAGTGTTGATGTACTTGTAACTTCAGAATGTATTCAATTGTATATCTTATGTATTATAACCTGATGTTTATTCCAGGAAGTATGTGTAATGTAATTGATTCATGTCATGCCCCAATGTTCCGATTAGGTGATTTAACAATATAAACAAGTCATGTAAATTCATTGAGGTTAACCCTCCATTGTAAGTCAGGGAAATAGTCCCCACAACTAAGTTAAGTTTAACCCTCCTTGTTGATCATAGGGAAAATTCCCCACAATTGTGGGGCACTAGGGTTATTAGACTCTCCTAGAGAAGTCGGGGCTGGTAAGTAATTGTTAAGTGAGGTTGACTTGTTGGAGTGGACATTAAGTGAACGAAAGAATATAAATAGAGAGTGAGCCTCTCTATTTATCACACACGCTCACTCACTAGGGCACATGAGTGAGAGAGGAGAAGCTCTCTCAAGTTAGAGAGAGAGAATAGCTTTGGAGATCATCTTTTATGTCTTTGGGTTTTACTGCTGCCATTAGTGCTCATTCTATCTCTAAGGAAGTTGAGAGGTTTTCTCCTTTATGGTTTCCCCGAGGAAAATCTCTTATGTCTATTATATCTTGTGATTGATTGATGTGCATGTTATTATATTAATTAATATCCTAATATCATATTGCTTAAATGATAAAAATCTAACACTATGACCACTAGGTCCAACAACTGGAGGTAGAGTATGTGAAATTTTATGTAGAATAGGAACATAAGATCCTCTAGCCGTTTCAGGTGCAAGAGGGACAAATTGACTTCCAACATTCAACAAAGTTATGGGATGCATAAAATCTCCTCCATATGTGAATTTGAGAAAAGGATTTAGAACCGACTATGGCACTCGTGAAGCAGGGGCAAGTCAAGATACCATAGGTGCAGACAGAGGACTGGCTAGAACAACACTAGAAGGAATATTTAATGACCTACCTAAATGATCACTAGGTAAAAGGTATGGAAAAGGTATTGTAGAGTTTGGGGTCAACTCGATAGTTGACACATTCACAGTAGTAGTGGTACTAAACTGAGATATAGATTGACCAAGGGAAGTTTCCAAAAATGGAGCATTAGGTCCAAATATAGGAGCTACAGTTTCATCAAGATGAAATTGATTAATCCTAACTCTAGAAGGAGTTGGGATGAAAAAGGATGTGTTCTGAGAGGAGGTTTAGTCCACTAGTGGTGGTCATGCTAGGTCTATCATGGGAGAATTGGGAATAGGAGATTCAAATCATTCCTCTTTAACTGGAATTGCTTCACTAGAGGAAATTTCAACTCAAAATGGGCCTTTTAACTTTTATTCAAATTCCATGGCATCATGTGTTAGCTAATGAAATTGATTTAAATTTGAAATACCATATAGGTCTTAAACACTTTTTTAATATAAATTTGGGGATAGGTATCATAAAAAAAACTACTTTTTTGTTTGTATTTTTGACGTATCTCCCTGTGTTTTTACTCAAATTTCGATCAAGAGAGATCGTTGGATGCGGAATTAAATTCTGAATCCAATGAGTACCCACTTGGCATACTTTTGACGGACCCCGCTACCCCAAAAACAAGAAATACCTGAAAACAAAATGATGACATCATCATTCCATTTTTCAGGTATTTCTTGTTTTTGGGGTAGCGGGGTCCATTAAAAGTATGCCGAGTGGGTACTTGTTGGATGCAGAATTTAATTCCGCATCCAACAAGCTCTCCTGATCTAAATTTGAGTAAAAACACAGGGAGATATGTCAAAAATACAAACAAAAAAGTAGTTTTTTTCTTTTCTTCCTCCAAAATTAATAAATATTATTTTATTATTTTAACTATTATTTTATTAGTTCATTTTAGGAGGCCCATTTTGAGTTGAATTTCCTCTAATGTCATGTTTAGGCATAGAAGTGCTACCTGGTTTATTGAGGTTGGCCGTAAAACCCACCAATTTGTTGATAGTGGGGACATTTTTGACCCATAAATGGTGGTTGCACCTGGTTAAGTCCGGATTGAGGTCCATAAGTAGGTTGAGCCCATTGGTTCGTAACTCCTCCAAGATAAGGTACATATAAGGGATTATTTTACTGTGCCTCACTAAGGTATTAATAAACTAATGTTAGTATGTTGAGGAGGGACCCAAGATGATGTAGGAGTTTGCAAAGAAGGACCAATAGGACCAAGACCAGTATGACCACTAGGTCCAACAACTGGAGGTAGAGTATGTGAAATATTATGTAGAACAGGAACATAAGATCCTCTAGCTATTTGGGGTGTAAGAGGGACAAATTGACTTCCAACATTCAAAAAAGTTATGGGAGGCATAAAATATCCTCCATATGTAAATTTGGCAAAGGATTCTGAACCGACTATGGAACTCATGAAGGAGGGGCAAGTCTAGATACCGTAGGTGCAGATGGAGGATTGGCTGGAACAACACTAGAGGGAATATTTAATGACCTACCTAAATGATCACTAGGTAAAAGATATGGAAAAAGTCTTATCGATTTTGGGGTCAAATCCATAGTTGACACATTCATGGTAGTAGTGGTACTGAACTGAGAGATATATTGACCAAGGGAAGTTTCCCAAAATGGAGCATTAGGTCCAAATATAGGAGCTACAGTTTCATCAAGATGAAATTGATTAATCCCAGCTCTAGAAGGAGTTGGGATGAAAAAGGATGTGTTATGAGAGGAGGGTTGATCCACTAGTGGTGGTCCTGCTAGTTCTGTCATGAAACAATTGGGAAGAGGAGATTCAAATCGTTCCTCTTCAACTAGAATTCCTTCCAGTTTAGGAATAGAAGTGCTACCTGTCTCGGAATTATTCTCCATGTATCTTTCCATTGGAGGCTGAGGCGAAGGATTTAAAGGATTTTTCGATGACAATACTTGTAACTGACGAGACCTCCTCCTTGGGAAATCATCCAGTTTACAAAAATAAAACTGATCTAACAAATAAGAAACCCTATCTAGTTAGGAAAATCAAACACTACTCAAGCTAAAGAAACAATCATAAATTGTGATAGGAGTGGTAAAGATTTAGGACCATCATAGGATTTTCAAACCACCACAACTCGTGATATACTGCAGGTTCCAATAGTGAAATGCGACAAGGAGGATTTGGATCGTACCCTTTCCTGAATAGCCAACTACCTGGATGACATGTGCGTAGTAATATACTCAAGTGTTGTTCTTGGTGTATTGTGGTGATAGGACAGTAAAATGGTTATGATTAGATGGTACCAGGTTTTGATGTATTTGTAACTTCGAAATGTATTCATCTATGTATCTTATGTCTTGTAACCCGATGTTTATTCTAGGATGTATCTATTATGTAATTGAGTCATGTTGTCATGCCCCGATGTTTTGATTGGGGGGATCTATAATGTAAACAACTCATGTCAAGTCATTGTGGGTAACCCTCCTATTGTCTAAGGGTTAAAGTCCCCATAGTTTTGGGGCACTGGGGTTATTAGAATGACTTAGTGAAGTTGGCCCTAGTAGGGTTTTAGTCATGCTGGGAAGCAGTATAAATAGAGAGGTGACTTCTCTATTTACCACACATCTTATACACACTCAGTGTAGTGCATAGTTGAGGAAGGAGAAGACACTGGGGAAAGATAAGAAGAAGGTTACTACTGTCGGGAGACCACTTACTATTTTGGGCTTTTCTATTTTGGTGTTGATTCTATCTCTGAGGAAGTTGCAGGGTTTTCTCCATTTATGGTTTCCTTAAGGAAAAAAACTGTGTTCATTGTCTCTTGTGTTTGATTGCTATGCTTGTTATTCTCTCAGATAAACATCCTAATAATGCTAGCTTAATGTTGAAAAACTAACATGGTATCAGAGTTAACCTGAGAAGAAGACACTGTGCAGCTGCAGGAACTAGGGCTTCCTAGTTTGTGGATATTCCTCCACAGATTTTCAGCAAAATTAAGGTGGAATAACTCTCCTCCTTAGGGCACATATTTCTATCGAAGCATAATCCAATTATGAGGTTTTTTAGTTTTGGACCCAACACTCTTGCCGGAAATTAGGGCTTTTCACAGAAGAGGAATTTTTCAGTGAGCCTAGGCCTAGATTGATCTCCTCCCCAAAATCAAAGTTAGGGATCAATTTCAAAGCAATTGGTTGGACAAGACTCTGAAAAAGAAAAACCATAATTTGCTTCTGATCCAGCACTGCAGGATTTTCAGCTCCAAATCTAGATCCGACATCTTGACCTGGTAAGATCTAAATCTTTTGTATTTCCATTTGAGGTTCTCAGTTGAGATGTCTCATCATACCAATCTTGATGAAAAGCTTGAGGGAGCTGATAACTTTCGAGCTTGGAAGTATAGGATCTCCCTGGTCCTGGAAGAGAATGAGTTGGACTCCTACATCCATGATGAGGTTCCAGTTCTAGAGGGAGATGAGGCTAAGGCCTTGCATAAGAAGAAGTTGGTTATGGAAAAGCGGATAATTGATGATTCTATCAAGGATCACCTTATCCCATAGGTGTCCTATCTCAAGACACCTAAATCTATGTTTGATTCCCTAACCAAACTGTTTGAAGGGAAGAACATAAACCGGAAGATGACTTTGAGGAATCAACTGAAGAATGGGAAGATCCAAAATGTAGAGACCATCCAGTCTTACTTCACAAGGGTTTCTTAGATCAAGGAACAATTGGAAGCAGTAGATGAAGAAGTGGAGAATGCAGAAATTGTGATGACCACCTTGAATGGTCTCCCTAGGACATGGGACAATCTTCATTCAAGGGATCTGTGCTAGAAAGAAGTTAGTCAAGTTCAGAAGTTGTGGGAAGAATTTTCTCAAGAAGAAGATTGGATAGTAGCTAGAGAAGAGAAGATGGGAAGTGAAGATCAAGCTCTCACAGTACAATCCAAGAAAACCAGATCCAGCCATCACAAAAGTAAGTACTCTCATCATAGGAATAAATCTAGAAAGCCTAGAGATAAGTCTAAGTACATTTGCTATACATGTGATGAAAGAGGAAACTTTGCTAGAGATTGTCCTAAGAATAAAAGTAGCTCTCACAAGAAGAAGGGAAACAAAAGAAGACATCATGCTCATGCTGCAAAGGATGATGAATCTTCATCAAAGAGAACAAGATATGAAAGTGAAGATTCTTCAAGCGAGGATGAATATGTTTTGATCTCCGCTCTCACGGGAAACATTACTCATGGAAGTGATGATTGGCTTATAGATAGTGGGGCTTCCAAAAATATGACTGGATTCAAGGAATCCTTTGTGAAACTTTCAGAACATGAATCACCTCACAAGGTGAATCTAGGTGATGACTACCAATATCCAATAAAAGGTAGTGGGGAATCTTCCTATAAGCTGGAATCTGGAAAGTCTATAACAATGAAGGAAGTTTTCTTTGTGCCAGGACTCAAGAATAACCTTCTCTCCATATCAGCATTAGATGAAAAAGAAATGAGCGTTGCATTCATAGATGTTGAAGTCATCATGTGGCCAAAGGGAAAGACTATTGATGATGCATTAGTGATTGGTGAACAAGAAGAAGGTTTGTAGAAATTGAAGGGCCATCCATAACAAGCCTTGGTCCATGACACAGTAGAGCCAAATAAAATATGGCATAGAAAGATTGCACATGTGCATTACAGAGCACTACCTCTTGCAAGAAAAGTTGTTGAAGGTCTTCTATAAATACAAGAAAAACATGATGGGGTATGTAAAGGATGTGTGAAAGGAAAGAACAAAAAGAAGACATTTCCAAGTAGCGAAAGAAAAGCAAAAGGAATCTTGGAAATCATCCACTCCGATGTATGCAGTCCTATGTCATCAAGCTCACTAAGTAGGTATGCATATTATGTTTCTTTTATTGATGACTTTTCTAGGAATACATGGGTTTACTTCATGAAGAACAAAGACAAAGTACTTGGCAAGTTCAAAGAATTCAAAGCCTTGATCGAGAATCACACTGAAAAGAAGATCAAGAACTTTCGATCAGATAATGGTGAAGAATTCACTTCAACTGAATTCAAAGAGCTATGTAAAGAATCAGGGATTAAGAGGGAGTTGTCCACTCCTTATAATCCACAATAGAATGGGATTGCATAACGGCTTCATGATCAAGATCTTCCAATGCATCTTTGGGAAGAAGCTACTAGAACAACGGTGTATGTACAGAACCGTACTCCACATAGAGTAGTCGAGAACAAGACTCCTGAAGAAGTGTTCTCTGGTAAGAAACCAAAAGTCATCCATCTCACAATATTCGGCTGTCATGTGTACATACACATTCCAAAAGAGAAGAGAACAAAATTAGATCCTTCAGAAAAGAAGGGTATATTTGTGGGATACTCTGATAGATTGAAGGCTTACAGAATCTATTTCCTAGGATACAAGAAGATTGACATCAGCAGGGATGTGACATTTGATGAAGACACAGCTTACAACAAATCTAGAAAGAGACTTGTTGAAGAACTTGAAGAAGTAGAAGCACCCAAAATTCATGATACAACCATGAACAAAGAAACTCAAGAAGAAGATCGAGAATTTGAAGAACCACAAAGACCTATAGATCCACCTTTGGAAAAGAATCCTCATAAGAGGAATCTTGCTTGGGTACGTGAAATTATCCAAGGTGCAGAAAGATATGGGGCTCCAGAAGAGAATCACAGAGAAAGAAAGAGGACTAGATCCTGCTTTGGGTATGTAGCTTTACTATGTGATTTAATTTATAAAGAACCTTCCAGTTATGAAGAAGCGGCGGAACGGAAAGAATGGAAGGATTCTATGATCAAAGAATATCAATCGATCATGAAGAATGGTGTTTGGGATGTTTTCCTAAGACCAGAAGGGAAGTCAGTTGAGACTTCCAAATTGATCTACAAGATCAAGCATGCTGTAGACGGTAGCATTGAAAAATATAAAGCAAGATTTGTGGCTCGAGGTTTCTCTCAGAAAGAAGGAATAGATTATGAAGAAACTTTTGCACCTGTAGCCAGATACACTTCCATCAGATTAGTACTAGCTCTGGCTGCAGTGATGAAATGGAAGATACACCAGATGGATGTCAAGACTACCTTCTTGAATGGTGTAGTGGAAGAGGAAGTGTATGTAGAACAACCACTTGGTTTTGAGACACATGATAGGGAGTCTCATGTGTGCAGATTGAAGAAAACCTTGTACGGTTTGAAATAGGCACCCAAGACTTGGTATAGTAGAATTGAACATGGAAACCCAGTGATGCTCCTACTATATGTAGATGATCTATTTATCATAGGCATGGATGGGTTGATTGCTTATACGAAGAGAAATCTTGCTGCCGATTTTGAAATGAAGAACTTGGGTATGATGCATTGTTTCCTAAGCATGGAGGTGTGGCAGAGTGCAGATGGAATATTCCTTGGACAAGGGAAGCATGCAATAGAGATCCTGAAGAGGTTTGGGATGATGGACTACAAAGCCATGGCCACACCTATGGAATCAAACCTGAAGCTATTGAGTGATGCTTCATCAGAGTCGGTTGATGCTACAATGTATCGTCAGATGATTGGGTCCTTGATGTACCTGATGAACACGAGACCAGACATTTTCTTTGCTGTGAACACCTTGAGCCAATTCTTGACAGATCCGAGAAATGTTCACTTGATTGCTGCAAAGCATATTCTAAGGTTCCTAAGGGGTACAGTTGATTATGGGCTCAAGTATGAGTTCAATCAAAAGATTAAACTAGTGGGTTATGTTGATTTAGATTGGGCAGGCAGTGCCATCGATAGGAAGAGCACTTCAGGATGTTGCTTTAGTATGGGATCAAGTATGATCTCTTGGTTTAGAAAGAAGAAATCCTGTGTGGCACTGAGTACAACTGAAGCAGCATATGTTGCAGCTTGTTCAACTGGTTGTGAGGTAGTATGGCTGAGGAAGCTACTGTCTGATTTATTTGATCTCCAGTTGGATGCTACTTGTATACATTGTGACAACCAGAGTTGTGTGAATTTTTCAGAGAATCTAGTTTTCCATGACAAGTCGAAGCATATCGAGATCAAGTATCACTATATCAGGGATATGGTGCAGAGGGGAGCAGTGAAGCTCTAGTTTGTTGTGACAGACGATCAGATAGCTGATGTATTGATGAAGCCATTGGCTAGGGTGAAGTTTGAGTACTTCAGGGAGAAGCTTGGTGTTCTCCAGATTGATGTTCCCTCCAAAGATCGGTGATGAGTTCATAAGCCATTTTGACACGGGAGAGAATTAAGTTCCTTCCATGGTCAGATGTAAGGGTTGAGCCATTCTGTCATGGTGAGAGGATTTGGTTGCTTACATGTCAGATATGAGTGCTGAGCCATTCTTATGCGACTGTAGGATTGGTTCCTAAGTGATCAGATATGAGTGTTGTTGCCATTCTGGGAATGGAGGTGCCTGGTCAGTTACCAGGAAAAATCAATCTAGGAATGAGAAGCCATTCTGATGTGAGAGAGGGATGTGTTTCCACTTGATAAAATGTAAGAGCTGAACCATTCTATCATGGCTAAAGGATTAGGTTCCTCCCATGTCAGATGTGAGTGTTGGCCATTCTAATGAGTAGGTCAGATGTAAGGGCAACTGCCATTCTGGGAATGGAGGAACCTGATCAGTTACCAGGTAGCTCAGTCTGGGACTGGGGGGCATTCTGATGCGATGGTAGGATTAGTTCCTCTATGATCAGATGTGAGTGCATGCCCTTTCGATGCGGTGCTTTCAAGCATGGTCAGATATAAATGCAGAGCCCTTTCGATGCAGTTCCTTCAAGCATGGTCGATTGTAAGTGCTGAGCCCTTTCAATGTGGTGCTTTCGAGCATGGTCAACTATAAGTGCTGAGCCTTTTCAATGCGGTGTCCTTGAACATGGTTGGATGTAAGTGCAGAGCCTTTTCAATGTGGTGTGCTTGCACATGGTCGGATATAAGTGCTGAGCCATTCTGACGTGATGTGTTTACACATGGTCAAATGTGAGTGTTGGGCCTTTCTGACAGGATGAGGTCAGATGTGAGTGTTGGGAATGCCTTTCTGACAGGATGAGGTCAGATGTAAGAGTTGGGTAGGCCATTCTAACTCCAAGTGTCAGATATAAGTGCTAATGAAGACCTACATGAAGGGTATGCCTACAGAATTGACTCTATAGAACTTCCTATGACGAGAAGAATCGAGATAGCACCATTCTGAGATAGCATGACGATCCAGAATTGATGATGATCCAAATCAAGTGATCCAGATGTGATGATCCAGATGTGATGATTCAGACTTGATGACGATCTAGATCAAGTAACGATCCAGTTATGATGATGATGTAGACTCGATGATGATCTAGATCAAGTGATGATCTAGATGTGATGATGATCCAGACTTGATGACGATCCAGATCGAGTGATGATCTAGATGTGATGATGATCCAGCAGTGATGAGCTAGTAGTCATGATGATGTAGATCCTATGATGAAGAAGACTTGAAGAAGAATATGACTTAAAGACAAAGAATACTTGAAGACGAAGAAGACTTGAAGACTTGAAGACTAAGAAGACTTGAAGATGAAGATGACCAGATGATCCAGTTGATGTAGAGAAGAAGACCAATGCTGAAAATTGTGTCGAAATAATACCTTCCTAGTTAAGAGGGAGTGTTGATGTATTTGTAACTTTGGAATGTATTCATCTATGTATCTTATTTCTTGTAACCCAATGTTTATTCCAGGATGTATCTATTATGTAATTGATTCATGTTGTCATGCCCCGATGTTCCGATCGGGAGGATCTATAATTTAAACAAGTCATGTCAAGTCATTGTGGGTAACCCTCCTATTGTCTAAGGGTTAAAGTCCCCATAGTTCCAAGGCACTAGAGTTATTAGACTCACTTAGTGAAGTCGTCCCTAGTAGGGTTTTAGTCATGCTGGGAAGCAGTATAAATAGAGAGGCGACTTCTCTATTTAGCACACATCTTACACACACTCAAGTGTAGCGCATAGTTGAGGAAGGAGAAGACACTGGGGCTAGATAAGAAGAAGGTTACTGCTATTGAGAGATCACTTATTGTTTTGGGCTTTTCTATTTTGGTGTTGATTCTATCTCTGAGGAAGTTGCGGGGTTTTCTCCATTTATGGTTTCCCCAAGGAAAAACACTGTGTTCATTGTCTCTTGTGTTTGATTGATGTGCTTGTTATTCTCTCAGTTAAAGATCCTAATAATGCTAGCTTAATGTTGAAAAACTAACACGAGGATCCTGTTGCTGCTAGAACCACTTCCCCAAAAATTTTACATTTTAGGGCCCCTCCTTCCATTTTTTATTTTTACACTTGTTTCCCAGCTCAGTTAAGATCTCTCTGCACACTTAGTCTTTCTTAGAAGCTAGAGTAGAAGGTTTTTCCTAAGCCTAAAGTGTTATTTTGGTAAAATATACCTAGGCACGACCTTGGAAACAAGCCTTACAAGAAAACCCGCTTTTGATTTGAGGTCAACGACTAAGAATCATTTCGCATAAGATCGACGGTCAGAGAATGGAAAGAGTAGAGAAGCAGAAGCTGAAATATTAAGTTTGAACTTTGTGAAAGTTGGCGTTTCTGATTTCCAGTTTCCGCAACCAGCAGAAGATGAAAAGAAGATACAGAAGGATTAAAGTTAACCTTTGAAAAAATTTGGAAACTCACATTTCGATTTACAAAGTCCTCATTTCATAGATTGACGACTAGAGATGAATCTGAAAAACTAAAACAGCTAAGAAATGGCGGGATCGAAAGGGAGGAATCAGAAAAGACAAGTTTTGCTTTTGAAAAAAGTTGCAAATCTGCCTTTCGCCTTCTGCAATTCAAGGTCCGACGCTCCAGAATCATTCCGCATAATATTGATGGTCAGAGAATGGTGGGAGAAGAGAAGCAGAAGTGGAAATATTAAGTTCAAACTTCATGAAAGTTGGCATTTCATATTTCCACTTTCCACAATCAGTCAAAGCAAAAAGGCAGAAGCGGAAAAGCCAAAGTTTAATTTCGGAAAAGATTGAATTTGTGCTTTTCGATATCTGCCTTCCGGAAGGGAGAAAGAGGAAAGGTAGAGGAAAAAGCGGGAAGGTAAAGTTTAAATGTTGAAAAGTTTGGAATCTCATTTTCCTATTTCTTCCTTCCGCAATCCATGGAGGCAAAAAAGTGGAAATCAGAAAAGTAAAATTTAACGTCGAAAAGGTTGGAGATCCGCTTTCTATTTTTCTCTTAGCAAAAGGGCAGAAGCATAAAGGTGGAGGAGGAAAGGTAGAATTTAAAACTTTGAAAATTTGGTGGAATAGATTTCCACTTTTGGAAGGGCGGAAGCAGAAATGCGAAGGCGTAAAGATAGAATTTTAACTTGATAAAATTGGTGAACTCGATTTCCTCTTTTTGGAAAGGCGGAGCCGAAAAGGAGCTGTCGAGACTACATGATCTAATGGTTTGAATCAAACCCAATCCATTTTTTAGATGACCTGATCTGTCCAACCATTGTTTTTTTTACTATTAGCCATTGGGGAAACTGAGAGATATTCCTCTCGAAGCTTAAACTAAATAAAATTGCTTGCATAATAGGGCATTGGTCATTATCTATTTTCTGTTTAATAATCGATGCATATCATTAAATTGAAATACTGTGAATTATGGTTGTTTCCATATTAGAGATATCTCTCATGATGTTTTCTTTTTATATCACATGTATTATTATTCACTAGGTGGATGGACGACTCGTATTTGGGAAATTTTTAGATCAATAATGGAGATTGGCTCTGATATTCAAAGATGTAGGAAAATAAAGGAAGCGTGTATTTCCATCAGTGACGGATAGATATAGTATAAATAAGGGTGCAGAGTACCATAGACTCAACTTTTGGTTGGTTAACAGAATACCATAATATTTTGTAAAAGAGATAACTCTTTTTTAATAAGAAGGATCAGATTGTTGGAACAAAGACCTGCGTAGAGATTTAATTGTAATGTGTGGAATGCATACTGTAAAACTATTTATTCTTGCTTCTGTACATCATACAGTGAGATTGTTCCAACCTCCTAGAACTATTTCCTTGGTCATGAATGGTCTTCTATCTGTATAAATATATGTGTTGATAGGGTGATAAATTTTTTAATTTGATCAAAGGTATCTTTGGTATTATTTCTTCTATGAATGTGATTATTGTGTTGGTACAACTATCTGTTAGAATTTTATGAGCATTTACAGTATATTACTCTGAACTCTAAATTTGATCCATTGCAGGGGATAGAATAGCTTAGTTTTAGATCTATATTAGTCCTGCATTTAGCTTAGTCATATGCATTTCAGTCTTTAAACAAAAATCAAATAAACTGTGGGCTGGGACGTAACCAGTAAAATATTTAAAGAACTTAATCTATGTTAGGCAGAACCATAAACCAGATGGATTCCCCACATGGTGGAATATCTAATTGGGATTGTTTACTGGGGAGAATCCCTACTGTCAATACCTAAGATTTTTCCAGGCATCAACAAAATTGGCGCTAGAAGGAGGGCCTCCAGTGCATGGCTGGTAGAGGAAATCTGATTTTCAGAGAAGATTACACTGGAAAAATATCAGAAAATATTTTTCCTAAATATCTTTTTCCTGAATTTAAAGAACAAGAACAAGAATAGATAGGTTATGGGGAAGAAGAATCATAACATTTGTATGCTTCCCCATTTGAGGAAGTAAATAATTTTATGATACATACTAGATAATACATAAAGAAACTTGGGGCGTTAAAAGTTATTCTTGTATTACCTAGAAGGAAATATTCCAAGAAAGTACTCTCATACACTAGGGATTCAATTCTTGTGGAAAATTTGGAAGAACTGGTAGATCTATCCATCCAAGAAATTGTTTAGCCTCTAGATCAATTATATCATGAATCCCCTGTAGTTTGAGTTTTCAGTCAATATCCACCACAATATCCAACTTGAATCATGGCTATTGTTAATTAAACCACATGGAAAGCAAGAACATCACTCAACCTAGCTACTCCATTGCATGATTTCCCTAAGAACCCAAAAAAAGGTATTACCAAAATTTGATCCTGGAAAAGATGTTTCTGTAGAAGATCACTTAAAGAGTTTTTATCTGGATTTGAATCTCTTAAATGTTGACCATTAATATGTGGTTTGAATAATTTTTCAATATACTTTTGAACCTAAAGCATCTTCAAGGTACTTCAGTTTGCAAGCTAATTCAATAGTAAATTGGGATAGTTTTGAGAGGGCATTCTTTGGGAAACAAGGCAACCAAAAAACTATAGCCACTCTCATGAAAGAATTACTATCTAGAGGATGGAAAATAAAGAAAAGGTTCAATACTTTAATAATATATTCACCACTTTATTGTGGCAACAAAACCAGCTGAAGAGTCTCTAATAGAATATTATACTACAACACTTGATCCACCAATAACAATATTTGTAAAAAGGGCTGGTAAAGTTACATTGGTATAAAAATATGAAGAATCCAAGAAAGTACAGTAAAATATGGATAGTATAGAAAATCATACTCTATAACTTGAATTGAAACATACCACAAGAAAAAGGCCTTTATTGTTAACTAAGCCCAAAGAGGAATCCTCTAATGAACTAGAAAATGTAGTGAAAATGGTGCAGAAATTGTCAAACAAAATAGTCGACATTGAAAAGGATAAATGAGCTAGTTCTTATAGAAATACATTCACCATTTATTACAAGAAAATGGAAGAGTGTGGAAAAACCCCTACCACCTGTGCATAATTATATTGTTTTAAATTTTAATAAGGTAGGCATGGATCACTTTTGTACTTTTCATAAAGAACCTCATTCTGAAAAAAGTTGTCCACTGTGAGTTAATTCAATGAATCTGGTTATGAATTAGTTGTTAGATAACCAGCTAGAAGATCCTGAAGAGGAGAAATCCCAAACTAATGAGCCATAAAAAACAAACAGAGAAACCACTATGCTATTATGGGATTGGGCACCTACTTTGGGGCTTAGTGAAGATGAACCTACTATGGAAATTCAAATTTAATCAGTTAATGCCACAATTAGAAGTAAACGGCTGATAGTGGATGAAATCGTATTACTGCCTAAAATAAAGAAGTTGAAAGAAAACGTGAAGAAATTTCTTAGTACTACTCAAACAACACTTAAGTATAATCCCGTAAATATGAAAGAAGCAATCCTAGTAGTTAACAAACAAATGAAGACAATGATAAATAAATCAAAAGGTACTAGAAAAGGTATATTAAGTTACATTACTCATCTAATTATTATCCTCACAGAAATGGTTTAGCAAAATCAACATATAAGAACCTTATCCAAATTCTAAAGAAGTCTGTTATTGAAAATCAGAGAAATTGGCACTCAACCCTTCCAAATGCACTATGGGAAGAAAGGGTCACCCCAAAGAATTCCTTAGGAGTGTCTCCCTATACTCTGGTATATGGAAAAGAATCTATTTTTCCCCTAAATATTTTGTTCCCATATTTGCAGCGAGCTCAATCCTCAAGGGGTTCCAGTAGTGAAGTTTTACAAGCATAAATTGACACTTTGTTAAAACTGGAGGAACTACGGAAAAAATCTAAAGATAATTTCAATCAACATCAAGTTATCATCAAAATATGGTTTGACAAAATAAAATATGGTACAAGAAACTTTGATCTAGGAGACCTAGTTTTGAAATGGGATAACCCTCATGCAGAAAAGGGAAAACACACAAAGTTCCAACATTTATGGATTGTCCCTTACCTAGTCACTAAAACGTTAGGCCCTGTAACTTACAAATTGTAGGATTTACACGGATAGGAGGAAAGTATTCCTGTAAATGGAATTTATCTCAAACATTACTTCACTTAGATTTCTAGAAACCCTTTGTACATAAATAAACTTGATTTTAATGTTTTTTTTTTCCAATTTGTTTATTTTCTTATTGATTTCACCTTATTTCATAGCCTTAGTTTGTTTTCTTTAATAAAATAGCTCAATTTTTGGTGCTTGGAAATATAGGCATCTAACTAAAATCAAAATATTTGGATGTTAGAAATTGCTTATGTGGAAGATAAAATGGTAAACTTTGATTATAATGAGATTCTTTAACTATTAACAGACGATGGAAAGGGAAGCTAGTCTTCAAGCCCACATTTGAATCATTATAAAACCTATGAAATAACCCAAAACTCATGAGGTCTGGAGTACTATCTTTGGGTTTCATCCATTATCACATTAATACCTATCTCAGGAAGCATATCATGATGGACCCATGGAAAAGAAGTAGGTATGAATTATGTATGGTATTCAAAATGATCCCATTGCTACAATTTAAAAAAAAGGGTCCAAAAGGCTTAGATTGAAAAGTCAATTCTTTGAAATATTCAATCTTCAATGAAATAAATTATTCTGAAGAATTAAATCATCGGACCAAAATGGTTGTCAAAACATCAAGTATCAGCAAGGTTGTTGCTAGGAAAAATGCACCTCTTGTAGACAAGAGTTGTTCCTCTAGTGTGAATGGTCCAGATCTAGAACAAATGAGTTACAACAAATATGGAAGACTTCCCCTAGAATTTGTGAAGATATGGAATTATTCCCTTTGATGAAAGTGGTTTATATGTTTCCTATGGTGACGGCTCTTCATGGTCATACCTGCACAATCACATGAAACAAGAAAACAAGATAAAAAAGAACCATAATATAATCCACAATTCTATGTCAATGACTAAGGATTCCAACAATAAAATACATGATTACAACATAACATATTTTATGGGAAACGAACCAACTTTGCATTAAAGATGAATACGTTTACAACCTTCACGTTAGTGTTGATATGCTCCTTCACATGCCAATTCCTTGTCCCCAAAAGCTCCAACTTGTTCTTTCTGTGCTCACCCTACTGATTTGGTCAGAATGTCAATGTAACAACATAACTTTTCTCTCTCTCAACCATGGGGTATGAGCCTACTTTTATAGGCCTTGGGAGGATAAGAATGGTTGAGTAAATGGTGGGTGAGGTGGATAGGAGATCCCAAAAGGATGGATTTCAATTCCAAGTGGTCCTTAGGAGTAGGGATAAGGGTGCCACGAATCCTTCCTTCAAGAAGCTTCATGGAAACCTCTCTTTTTAACTTTTTACCAAGGGAACCGTTTCTCCTACACTATGAAAGAGCGGTGACAGGGAAGAACCACACCTTGAACAAGAGGAAAAGGAAATGGCACCGCCTAATTACAAGAGATGGTAGGCATTGTTGAAGAAGGTAACACCCATTGACTTAAAGGCAGAAGCAGTGCTTGACTTTTATATGCAAGATTGAAGTCTGGGCTAGTAATTTCACTTCACATCTTGGGATTCAGGGAAATAACTGATGTTTGGGACCTCATAACATGATGATGACTAGATTCATGTGTAATAGAATCCCCCCTAAATCATGATACTAGAGGGATACGATAGGTGAGAGCTTTGAAAGAGCAAGTTATCACTCTGAAGCAAGAATTAGCTTGATCAGATATTATCATCAAGCAGGCATATGCAATACAACAATACTTTTGAATCATAACCAAATGTGTCATCATCATGGCTATAGACCAATACAAGGAAGATCCATGAGAGAGATTAACAAACATGTTTACTAGAATACAACGTAGATCCACGTGATAGAGGAATCAAACTTGGGACATAGCTACCAGACATACACTGTATATCTATGTCAAATGAACACAAATTCAAGCACAACCATGACCATACAAATTTGGATCCATGCTGATACTCATACAATATACTTCATCGCAACATGGAGGAAAGCTATGAGTTCTTTTAACAGATACCCAAGGTCTTCGTCTCGTCTTCCACAAAGTACGATTTTATCCATGTGATTACAATGGTTTGAAGTCAAACATGGTAGAAACCACTTGATTACCGGTCAATGATGTGAATCGTTAACAAGTGTGATGGAGATCACCATTGATGCCAATGATTCACAAGGTACCCTAGTGCATTCTATTGAGTGTGAATAGATGATTTGATGTTGAACACTTAGTCGAGTCTATCGATCAAAGGTCAATTATGTGAATCTATGTCGAGAGTCAAAGAATCTGTCATTAAGAAATATAGATCTCAAGGTACTAAACTTGTTTCTAAGACTAATTCCTAGATGATGAGCTGATGTCGACATGAATAGTCTCATCAAAGGAGGGCCATGATGAATCCCACATCGATGATATGAAAATCAGAACAAAGTTCTGGAATATGTATATGATATAACCATAGGACCGAGTCAAAATATACTGATACAAAGGTTGTTTTGACTACATAGGTAAACTTTCAACTTCCCTTTGAACATCAGGTGGAACAACAAAATACTTGGTAGCATTGAATAGACAAGGTGAATCACAATGCAACAATGGACAATGTATTCTTTGAAAGACTCAAATGAGTGACATGACTCATGAAATTGGATCAAATCAGAGACAAGTTGAATACCCAATTGACTTAATGAAATGCAGACAAGTGCCATGTTCAAAGGTGATGACAAATTTCCATTTTATTTGCAAAATGAATTGATTCCCTTCCCTTAATTTCCCCATCATGATTGATGAGTTCCTCTTTTCATTTTTATGAGTTCAAAGAGGGTAACAAACACTCGTTGTAGCTCGTCTGAATACAAGTCCATTCTCATATATTTCACGAACTTGAGAAAGGAGGGTTTTGTTCCCAAAAGAAGGTCTCTCAATGTTTGGTTTAATGAGTCCAATGAAAGTTAACTTAGTATCATTCATGTTTAGAGAGTCTAAACAAAGACGGAAGAAGACTCCAAAAGGTCATTTTTCATAGCTAGTCAATCCGAACCGTACAAGAGATAAACTACCGTCGAAAAGATGACTCTTAAAGTACTTTTATGAGCATGAAGAAGAGAAGTTTGCTCGATGATATTTTCACATTTAAGGAGTCCGAAAATATTTTAAAGAAGACTCCATTAGGTCTCTTTTCATGATGAATGGTTTTTTAACGAGCCTGAAAAGAATCGTAAAAAGAATCGAAACTTTGATGCTAGGTTTAGGGAGCATGATTAAAGTGTTGAAATGAACGCTTAAGGACCTTTTCCATTTTTTAGAAGTACAAAAAAGTCAAAAAATCAATTTTCCCATAGACAATACTATTCATTTTTATCCCTGCAAAACTTTTAAAAAGGCCATTAGTCTCCCAAAAACATTTAAATTCGACTTTTATAAACTATATAAAGGGCATTTTAAATGAAAATGATTTAAAAGGATTAAAAATAATATAAAACCCTAAAAATACTTTATAAAAACCAAAGTAAATAGTAAAAAACAATTCATTTACCATTTACCAAGTCTTGGAGAGCAGTTTGGGAGAATTGGTGTGCAGATTTCAATTAGAGATTGTAGAGCCATCACCCATCCGTTTTCTAAACCATCATATCTAGGTAAGAGCTAGAAGCCTCCTCTTCCTTTTTATGGTTTCCATTTTTTAGTTTTGTTTAGTTTTGGGGATTTGAGTACAAGCCTAAAAAACACACGTTAGGTACCACTTCTTCCTTCATGGGAAGAGCAATTCCTGATAAGAACTACATTTTTTAGGATTGCTGAAGCAGTGCCACTGCTCTGTTCTAAGGGAATAGGTGCAGTGCCGGCCGTGATGCCTAAAAAAAATAATCCCTAGTCAAAATAAAAGTTTTTAAGCAATTTCAATGGTTGAATATGTTTCTAAATGGCTTATTAATGGTTTTTGATAGGTCATTTGGTCAAAAATGGTGACTTCGAAGGAGAGGAAACATGATGATGATGATTCCCATGCTGTAGGAGATGTTGGTTTCATAGCTTCCCTATGAGGATGTGGCCTATTAAAATTCTTCCATGCTCCTAGCATGCTTTCACATGCACGATTATTGGAGTACATCCTGCGGATGTGGAATCCAGTACAGTAGTATTTTGAGGTGGAACCCCATATTGTGACTGTGGAGGTGGAGCTTACTTATTTTCTAATAGGGTTGTCTATATGAGGAGCACCTATTTCTATGACTGGTTCCCGAAGAGGGGACATTACTACAAAGGAGCTTATTGTTTGCCACTGATATCTGGGAACAAATATGTTAGGTAAGAATATCTCAATCAAGGTTGTGAGGGATATACCGCTTCCAACCATATTATTTACTATGCAGAGGGTGGATGAGAGCCAAGGGGCTCATCAAGCATCTCAGGAACATATGTTGTATGCCCTGGAGGCCATGGCACCCATGGTGTTCAACCAGGTATAGGAATTATTACCTGTGTTCAAGGATCAGTTGAGCAAGTGTCAGCAAGGAGTGATGAAATAGTTTGGGTATGGGACCATCCTAGCATGTTTCTTCTTTTATAGGGTACCCATATTCAGACGCCAGGTAGTATTCACTAAGCTTAGAGCTTGAGACCTTTGCATGCTGCGATGGGAGGAGATCATGGCCCGCACTGGAGGTGGAGGGGCCAAGGTTAAGTTCAAGGATCCCTTCTTTCATTGGCTGAGTAAGAAGATCCTCATTATTGAGGACTATGCATATGCAGGGACTGACTTCTGAGGAGATCCGGATCTACCACTACAACCTAGTGCTCAGTGGGGTGACATTGGTAAGAAGCAATACTTAAAATGTTGATTATGTTTCTATATTTTTATGTTTTATGATTTTTATGGATGATGACAAGACCTAAATTTTGCATGCATATGTTGGTGATGCATGGCCTGGTGGATCCTCCCCAATGGAAAAGTGAGCAAGAGATCTCTTTTTCCATAGAGGCAATGATGAGCTCATCGATATGGAGGAGAATCTGGATCGGTTAAGTCTGGATATCCCAGATTCTACTATAGATGACCTCCCTAGGAGGTTTCAAAGACATACTACGGGAGTGTTGGGCCACTTCAGCCACTTGCTACGTAGGGTGGCAAGGGCTATTATGTTCTACCATGAGCACCATTAGGGTGGTCTGCATGATGTTTCCCTGGAAGCTTGCTAGCTTCAGGATTTTTGTATCATTTTGTATGCCTGAAATCCAACGTGCTTCAGATGAGGTCTCGTGACCCTATTTTTTGTAAAAAACACTTTATATATATATATACATATATACAGACTCAGTTCCGGTGTTTATATGTGCTTCAAATGGATAAATTATATTTACATGTGTTTTATGTGTCTTCTATAGTTTATTTTATATTACAATGGACCATGTTTTATTTTTAAAAGTTATGAATGGGAAATATACCAGTTTAGAATGTAATTTTCTAGTAAATCAGCAATCATGTTATTAGACCTAGGGATATGTCTGTAAGTGATGGAATCGAAAAACCTTTTTGAAAAATGCACTCTTCGAAAGAGATGGAGAATTTTAGGGTTCCTGATACTGTAGACGTGGTTTAGGTGGAAAACCACTTGATGAGAATCCATAAATACTACCAAATAATGAATGTCTCGATATGTAGCCTCGATGAGTAAACCTATCACTGCATGATACTCGTGATGTTGTTGGTAGCCATACCAATACAAACCACTCCTGAACTGACTAAATCCTGAAATGGGGAATACAACACCCAAGCCTCTGAAGCAAGGTTCAAGGCATGACGACATGCACTATCAACGAAACCATAGAAGTCCATCCAATCTGCATAACCAAAACATGGTATAAACGGTATGGACATCAAACTCAAAACCATATTGAAAATGACAAAACACACTTAAAATTCAAATATACATATATACAAGGTACCATACATAAATGTATTAATCATAGTATCTCTTCAGGTACAAACCATTGTGAGGTTTCCCGAAGGGTATCTCGCCATAGTCTACAAGCTTGTAAGACCCTTTCTCTAAGACCTTACTATGACAAAGAGACCATACCACATGGATTCAAACTTTCCCTTCCCTAGTTTATCATGTCTCTCATCATAAGTCAGGACTAGGTCACCTTCATTGAAGACATGAGGTTGAATAGACTTGTCATACTATGCCTTGACATGTTTCTTGCATGCCTTGTTAGCCAAGGAAACATCTCTTCTACTTTCATCAAGGTTGATCAAGTACAGAAATGTCTCTTCCTCGGAATAATCATATGCGAGACGTTCTGCTGCAAGTTTAAGTCACATAATTTGACACTTGATAGGGAGGACAAATTCTAGTCCATAAACCAACTGAAAGGGTGTGAAACCAGTTGCTATTTTTACTGAATTCCTAGAAGCCCAAAATGTGGAAAACAGAGTCAAGTGCTACTTGGATTTGTGATCTCAAACCATTCTACGTAGCATAGTTTTAAAAACTTTGTTAATGGAATTGACCTGGCCATTAGCCTATGGGTAATATGGAGTTGAATTTTCATGGAGAAAACCCAACTTAGAACTCAGCTCAGCCATCATCTAATTTCAGAAATGAGATCCATGGTCAGTGACTATAGATTGCGGGACTCCAAACCTAGCTATCACATGGTTGGATAAAAATATGGTAGTAGTCTTACCATCCTCTGCATATGTAGGCATTTCCTCAACCCATTTTGTGAAGTAATCAATGGCTACGATGATGTAACCATGACCCCCGGCTGAGGTAGGATTACAATGCAAAAAATCAATACCCCACTTGGAAAAAGGGCCAATTGCAATAACGGGATGTAAAGGAGTAGGGTTGATGCACTTTTTCGCATAAAAGTGTTGATAGGGTGGGAATTTATTAACCGCTTCATGACAATCTTTAAAGATTGAAGGCTATGAATACCCAGCACAAAGGATATTTTGGGTTGTATCCATCCTAGAAAGATGACCGCCACATGCTCCAGAATGGTAGTCATTCAGAACCTGTTCAGCCTCTTCATGTGTAAGGCACTTTCGAAGGATGGAATTGATACCATGTTGGTACAATGTATGATTCAAAATGAGATAGTACTTTGCGTGGTGATGGATACGATGACGATCGTCACGAGACATGTCGGGCTGAAATCTATGAGTCTAGAGATAGATAACCAAATCTTTATACCATGGACTAGTTGTGCTTATCAAGAACAAAAATTCATCTGGGAATGAATTGCTGGGCTCAGTTTCTGTCAAAACACAGGGAAGGTCACACATCGATTTCACGAAAACCAAGGATTTCTTTGAAGTAGCCATGATGAGCTCAAGATCAAATTCTTGTAAGATAACAATCCAACAGGAATATTTTCCCCCTAGTACCTAACGGGTCAAAATCTAGTACATAGGGTTTTGATCTGCGAGTACATTTGTGGTGCGAAGTAGAATGTAATGACAAAATTTTTGTACAAAAATGACCGTAGCCAGAGCTAACTTCTCCACATGTGAGTAACAGGTTTCATAGTCAATGAGACTCTTACTCGGGTAATATATTGCATTTTCTTGGCCATTAGGATTATCCTACACTAGAACCATTGCAATGGTAGTAGGGGAGGTAGAAACGTACAACAGAAAGTATTTTGAATAATCTGGTGGGTGTATCACGGGTGAATGGGTCAGAGCATGCTTCATATTATCAAACGCTCATTGGGCTTGGTTATCCCAGAAGAATGGAGTGTCCTTCTTTAGGAGATGCATATAACCGTGTGTTTTCTATGCAAAGTTGCATACAAAATGACAAAGAAATTTTTCCTTCCCTTGCAAACATTGGAGCTCGATAATGTTTGTCAAGGCGGGTAAGGCCAGGATAGCAGTAATTTTCAATGGAACAATGTAGATTCCATCTTTGGAAACCACAAAGCCAAGAATATGTCTAGTCTCAACACAAAAGACACATTTGTGTGGATTAAGTCAAATATTATAATGATGACACCTAAGGAAAATTTCTCTAAGGTGCCCTAGATAGTCTTCCAGTTGTTGTGAATGAGCAGGGAGATCATCAAGGTATGGTTCCACGATGTGTTTTATATCATGAAAGGCATAGGACATGGCTCGCTGGAATGTAGCTCTGACGTTCTTTAGGCCAAAAGGTAACTTCTGATATGTGAAGGTTCCCCATGGGAAAATGAATGTTGTTTTATGTTGATTGGAAGGCATAATCTCTATCTGATTGTATCTAGAAAATCCATCCATGAAAGAAAAGATGATGCTCCCAACACAGTTATCGATGATCTTATCAATGTTTGGAGTAGGGAAATTATCCTTATGACAAGCCTTATTTAAATCCCAAAAATTGATATAGACTCCAATAGTTCCTTGCTTCTTAGCAACAAGGACAATGTTAGATACCCATTCTATTAGGGGTATGAGATAAACAAACCATGCCTTCAGAAGTTTTTCCACTTCATCTTTAATAGACGCAACCTTCCTAGGATGGACTTGATGTAATTTTTGTCGGATAGTTTTTTCCGTGGGATAGGTTCTAATATCATGTACAATAATCAATGGATCAATCCCAGGCATATCCTATTATGTCTAGAAAAACATATCACATAATTCTTTGAAAAGAGCTCTATAAATTTCAGTTTCCTTTGTCGAGAAGTTCTGGCGTACATGAATGTGCTCAATAGTTCCAGGCTTGACTAATATTCCAATTGAGGTTGTCTTAATACTGTTGCAAATATTTCCTTTGAAATCTATGTCTTGCAACAATACAGGATTTTGTGGATTGGTGACAATATCAATATCGATAAGAGATACAAGGTCAAAATATACTGAACTGGCATTAGGAAGAAAATAATATTTGTGATGGTGATATTCCCATACGGGTTCGTCTGTACTCATAATATCCATGATGGACTCATCTAAAGGAAAATTCTAGGATATATAGTCTAGAGTAGGGAGGGATGGCTCTATCCAATAGGGAAGGTGGTAAGGATCCAAATCCACTAGACGAAGATCATTATAATGGACATTGAAAAAATATTGAACAACATCATAAAGTGCTCCATAAGGGCCAAGAGAGGATGAATCAACAACTTTTTTTCCTTTAAGACTATCGCCAGTCATGGAAATCATGTTCACATTCTCTAATTCCATACTAGGAGGCGCTAAAGGAAACACTCCCATGAGGGTTGAATCCTTCAGCATACCTACCTACCCCAATAAGCTGATAAGGAGGAGGGGACTAACCTAGCATAGGGATGTTATTCACGGTGGGAGTAGTAACATCTGGTGAACAAAAGTCAAGTTGATTGATAGTTACATTATTCCCCAAATGAGGAAATGAGATATTTTGAAAGACTGTCAAAGTGATGATAGTCATAGCATGGAACCATTTTCTCCCCAATAGAAGATTGTAATCCAATGGGACATCAACTACTTTTAATTGAACGGAAACAAACTGTCCCCCAAGCTCGACTAAAAGGGATGTTAAAAGACCATGAGGATGGAAACCTCGTTCATCGAAACATTTTAAGGTCGTAGGTGACTTTGTAAGTTTAGGAGAACCAATGGCCCTCTAGCAAGATATAGAAAAAACTGAGGTTGAAGCTCCCTTGTCCAAAACGATCTAATGGACCTTTCTCCCAACTACTCTAGTTGCAATTTGAAAAGAAATTTGGTGGGGTAATATGGATTTATAGTTATCCACATTGAAATGGATTAAGTTGGTGTTATCTGGTTCTAGTTCCCCCAAACCCGTTAACAGGTTTTTGCACTACGTTGGACAACTTTGGAGTACCTTAAGGATAGACATCGCATAGGGTGCCTGAGCTAAAGCTTCAACCACATTATAGAATTATGTAGCTCGGGAACTGGGATTAAAAATATCCTTCCTAAGGGTACTCTTAGGTGGTCATAAAATCAAATCGAGATTGGGTTTCTTGATGACAAGAGGGTCGTTAGACGAAGATGAAGGGAACAGGTAGAAGGAACTTTCTTGGAAGAAGGATTTTTGTCCTTCTTCTATATCGTCTTGTCGTATGAATGACTATGAGTATTTCAATTAATGGTGTCTGAGGACATAATTTTGATTTATTATATAGAACTGGAGGTCCCTTGATTAGACATATGATCTATCAATTGTTGCTGAGATGGGAAGGGATCGGTTAGCACTAACAGTGTGGGGTTATTCTTCAAAAATTTACTAATCTCTTCACGGCGAGGGAACTACTTCTTGAAGTGATCACCACCACATAATAGGCAGGGGTACCTGACCTTCCTCTTTCCTTTATTATCATTCTCCATGGTCGTATTCTTAAGATTCTCCTATTGGTTTCCAGGTTTTTTGTTTTTTCCTTTACCTTTTTTCTTGTTACTGGGTTTCTACGTGCTTTGGATGGAATTCACCTCTACAGAAACAGTAGGAGCGGAAGGAGTAGTAGCAGAAGGAATTTGTTTCTTGGCAGGCTTGGCTACTAGTGAGGGCTTAGCAAGGTCTGTGATGGGACAAGGATATTGAGAGATTAGGTCATACATATTTTTGGATTGGGAATATACCAAATCCATATACTGAGCACGATTGATAGCCTACTCATCAGTAACAAAACCACCCATAGCCAAATCTCAGGAAATGGGAGGCAACAAGGATTTTGTGAACCAATCATCTAATAGTTGGTCCAGGATAAGATATTTAATAAGTTGTCTCTGCATTCTCCAGTCATGGATATGTTCCAATATGTGCATGGAGGTATTTTAATGGAGTGAGGCAAAAAGTTCCATACCCATTTCATAACAAATGGGTAGTTGAAAGTGTGTGAGAAAAATGGTTTCCAATGAGCTAAAATCCACAAACGAATGTTGTCAGAGTTCAATATACCACTTCGCAGCCATACTGGTCAAATTCCACTAAAAGAGTCTCAAACAAATATAGTCATCCATCAAGCAGTTCAAAGAACACCATATATGAAAATTCATGACATGATTTTTGGGATCGTCTCCTTGCTTCCCATCAAACTTTGGAATGTTTGATGGTAACTTGACTGGAATACCAAGCCATGAAGGGTTTTGCTGAATGGGATCATTTATCAACTTGGACAAATCAGGAAAGTCAAAATTTTAACTGATACACGGGTTGTTGGGCTGGTATAGGGGCCGATGATCCTCCCGAAGGGGGTGGACCTCTAGGAGGAGGGCCACCTGGAGGTGGTGGGCCTCTAGGTGGTGGTGGACCTCTAAGTGGTGGTCCCCAATATGGTGGTTCCCTAGAAGGTGGACCCTAAGGTGGTGGACCTCCAAAAGGTGGGACTCCAGGTGGTGGTACTCCCGATGGTAGTCCTTCGTAAGGTGGACCTCTGCCAAGTGGAATTCCACCAGGTGGGACTCTTCCTGGTGGCTGGTGGCCCTACAAAACCTCCGATATTATGAATAAGAATTCCTCCCATTATTGGCATGTAGGAAAAATTAGGTTTCCCCCACAACGTTGTTAGTGATTGAGCAAAATATGAAGAAACTTGAACTTTAAAACTTTAATCCATAATAACAGTGCATATAAATCACATCAATAATTAAAAAATATAAATCAAACCATAGAACATAGGATATACCCTAGGAAAACCATCCACTAATTCAACGGATGAAAAACCCAACAAACAATCCTTGAGTATTATATATTAGCAAAGAATTATTACAACACAATAGCATATTGCTTTCACCAAGAGCACTAGAGAGAGGAGATCGAATGGAACACTGTATAACACTCAAATAGCAATTCAAATTAGGTTTTATAACAAAAATATAATAGTTGCATGTAATAACAACTTGTTAACACTTAGAACACGGATCCATCTTTAATCATGCACCCCATGCTGATCTGGTGTCAATATGGCACTCCATAATTATCTTCCACATGAAGATATGTGCCTTCCATTAATTAACTAACTCTAACTGAGTATTTAACTAAGTAGTTAACTGAGTTGAACTGAATGTAACTGAACATAACTAAATGTAACTAAACAAAATGGAATGTAACTGAATATAACTGAATGTAACTGAACAAAACTAGCGCATCTCCATTAGTGTTTATTTCCAATAACCATTTGCATAAATTAAGGAATTGAACCCTTAATTTACTGAGCTTGTTTACCATAACTATAATTCAAATTCTCTCTCTCTTTGTGCTTATATTACATATCTCTGCATGGTCCATGTGTGTTTTCATTAATTAATCATATCATACTCATAAGACCGTTTCTCAACCTATGATCATATGTATTTCCCCAGGTCATATAGTCATATGCTAAAGTAAATCACTCTAGGGGTAGCTAATACCTAAACGAGACTTGTAGCAACTGTTGACCATGAATAGCCATACATCACATAGTATATCTACTTTAAATAGTAAAGTACACCACCTCACAACATGAGGATATTTGTAGGACTACACAAGCCTACTGTCCACGTCAATCATATGAGGATATTCATAGGGCTACACAAGCCTATTGTCCACCTCTATCATATTAGGATATTTGTAGGGATACACAATCCTAGTAACTATCCACCGCAATCATATGAGGATATTCGTAGGGATACACAAGCCTACTGTCCACCTCAATCATATGAGGATATTCATAGGGCTACACAAGCCTACTGTCCACCTCAATCATATAAGGATATTCATAGGACTACACAATCCTATTGTCTTGATATTACTCACAATACTTTACAACATCACCACCTCAATTATATGAGGATATTCATAGGACTACACAAGCCTACTATCTTGATATTACAAGACTGGAGAATGACTCTTGATGTTGTATTCTCAACAGATGTAAACGTGTTTCCAGGGTAAGGGATCTCATGATACATATTTCTTGTAGATGTAGTTGGATAGTTCATATTTCCTACAGGTAGTTGATTCCCTGGATAACCATAACCCCAAGAAGGTTGGTTTACTACAGGTTGTGCCCGTACGTGTTGGCTTGAACTTGACAGAGGGTTTACCATATTGGTGTTGGTGGGAGGAACAACCACAGTTGGTTGTCCTATAGAAGAAGCCTTTCTAGCTCTAGTAGAAACTCCACTAATAGATAACCTAACTCATGTCGGGAGTTTTCCCCCGGCCTTGGAATGTACTGACACCACTTGAGCTAAGGATTCCCCCCCAGCTACAGAGGGTATGGGAGGACTAGAAATAGACCTAGGAATTGAAACTGTAGGGTTGGAGGTTTGAACTGGACTATGAGGAGTCACACCACGAGGTTGAATATCCAACAATAGGATCCAAAGTCTCGGCAAGTGTACAATATACAGAAGGCCAAGGATCCGAAAGATGGGGTAAAGAGATGACATAGGTCCTTTTGAGGTATGGGTGAGGGAATAATTATTTCCACTCTCTCTTGAAAATTTCAAGCACAATCAAGAGATGCTTGGATCCTTCTATACTCATTTTCACTTGGTGGAGGTTTCTCAAAAGAAGGTCTAGTAACCCCAAGTTCAGAAAGGGCAGTTTCAATGGGACTATCAACACGAACTTCCATCAGGGAATGAAAGGAAGTGTCAGCCGTAGTAGGCTATTGGACCAAGGGATTAATGTAAGAAGTGAATTGTTCTCCACTTTCCAAAATTGGGCCTCCTTCCACATGGGATTCAATTACAGATCCTTGATCTGTGGATTCCACTGGGATCTCCCCTGTGATAGGTGGAAATTCGGGTGGTAATCCCTCATTTCTTCTGGATTGTATGAACTAAAACTCAGCTAGATTGTATGGTCACTAAAACCTAACATAGGGTTTCAAAAATAGAAAAGTCACACAAAACTTCTCCTACAAAAACTACAGGACACAAGAAAACTTAAGTGACAAGAGGGGATGAACACGTTGGTTCCTCACTAGGATTGTCAAGTTTTTTCAACTTGCTATATACCATGGGGTCCAATAGTAGAGTGTGGCGAGGAGGATCAACCATCCCTTACCTGAATAATCAACTACCTGGACGACATGTGCGTAGTAGTCTCCCTGAGTGTTTTTCTCGGTGTATTGCGCAAAAAAGATGGCCAAAAGGCATTTTCTCAGATGGTCTCAGGAATTCTAGAAGGGCCTCCCAATATACACAAGGTACATGGGAGTTCAAATATATATTAGTGTTGTATAATGCACAACCATTCACAAGGGGCCTTCCGATATACAATCGAGTACGTGAAGTACCTTTTGATATACCTCAAGGATATGTGAAAGGCTCTTCTATATACCGAGGGTACATGGAATAACCGCACAAGTCCTGAGTTGTAGTGTAGGAAATAAATGATATCTCCTATGTTTTATGATGCTGGAACACGTATCTAACCTATCACTCAAGTTACTATGATTTTTAACCTATAGCTACTGTTATTTTAAGTTGATAGGTGAATGCATGGAGTTATGACAGAAAAGTAAAACCACAGGATAAGACTCCACATGATGGTAATAGAGTAAGGCATATGTATTTGTTTGTTCCTCATTCTCATTCTATAAGAATTGTTTTTATGCTTCCTTTACGACTGAAAAAGTCTTATGAGTCTTCCTTTTAGTTTGAGAATTTGGTACAATTTCTTCCATCCACAATGTTATTTTGTGTGAATGACAAATTTGTTTTCTTATCATGCTCACAGATAGAGAAGGACCTTTGTTACACATAAATATCGTCATCATCATGTGATGAGGTCCCAAATATCAGTTATTTCCCTGAATCCCAAGATGTGAACTGAAAATACTGGCCCAGACTTCAATCTTGCATATAAAAGTCAAGCACCGCTTCTTCCTTTAAGTCAAGGGGCGTTACCTTCTTCAGCAATGCCTACCATCTCTTAGGAGTAGGTGGTACCATCACCTTTTCCTCTTGTTTAAGGTGCAGTTCTGCCCTGTCACTGCTCTATCATAGTGTAGGAGAAACGACGCCCTTGGTAAAAAGTGAAAAATGAAGGTTTCCTTGAAGCTTCTCAAAGGAAGGCTTCGCAACACCCTTATCACTACTCCTGAGGACCACTTGGACTCAAGATTCATCCTTTTGGGATATCCTATCCACCTCACCCACCATTTACTCAACCATTCTTATCCTCCCAAGCCCTATAAAAGTAGGCTCATGCCCCATGGTTGAGAGAGAGAAAAGTTATGTTGTTACAATGAAATTCTAGACAAATCAGTAGGGTGAGCATAGAAGGAGCAAGTTGGAGCTTTTGGGGAAAAGGAATTTGCATGTGAAGGAGCATATCAACACTAAGGCAAAGGTTGGAAACTTCTTATTCATCTTTAATGCAAAGTTGGTTCCTTTCCCATAAAATATGTTATGTTGTAATCATGTATTTTATTGTTGGATTCCCTAGTCATTGACATAGAATTGTGGATTATATTCTGGTGCTTTTTTATTTGATTTTCTTGTTTCATGTGATCATGTAGGTATGACCATGAAGAGCCATCATGATAGGAAATAACTACACCACTTTCATCCCTAATGTTTAGGACCAGTTGGAGCCTCATCCCTATGGTTTAGGACCAGCTGGAGACCGAGATCCTTCATTTTTGGATCTCCCTTCCACCTCACCCATGAGATCCTCAACCATCCCAATCCTCCCATGCCTTTAAATATTGTCTCATCCCCCATGGGGAGGGGGAGGAATAATTGTGTTGCATACCCACACTCTACCAAAATAATTATTGAGCTATTGGAGGCAAGGTGAAGTTAGAGGAAAGGAGCCATTGGAAGGAACTCTCAACACCAAGGCATAAATGTTGTAGCCTCTCCAATAATTTCTAATAAAAAATGTCTTTTCTTTCCCATATATGTTGTATCATGTGTATATATTGCTTGATTCCTTGGTCACAAGCATAGATCTAGTTGATTATATTGTATTCTATCATCTTTATCTTGTTATATTTCATCTTTTATAGGTTCTTCTACAGTATCATAGGAGAAAGCTTCAAGGATAGCAAGGACAACCTTTGAGAGAAGTATCATAGAATTTCATTCAAGTGATTAACCAGATCTAGATGAATTTTAACATTTGGTGTTTTTGTTTTGTTCTAGACCTAAACCATTCAGATCTAGAGAAAGAACTCCTGTCCAGAGGAGGTGCATATTTTTGGCTAACATGGCTCTAATATTCAAAGATGTAGGAAAATAAAGGAAGCATGTATTTCCAGCAGGGAAAGGCTCGTATAGATTTATGTGTTTTATGAAACCATTTATATTCAGGTAGGTGGGAGAATAAGAAGCATGGGAATCTACTGGGTGACAGATAGAGATAGTATAAATAGGGGTGCGGAGTACCATAGAAGGACTTTTGGCTGGTGACGAGAATACTAGACGATTTTGTAAAAGAGATAACTCTTTTCTAATAAGAAGGATCAATTTGCTGGAACAAAGGCCTACGCAGAGATTTAATCGGAATGTGTGGAATGCATAATGTAGAACTATTTCATCTTGCTTATGTGCATCATATAGCAAGATTGTTCTAAGCTCTTGGAACTATTTCCTTGGTCATGAATGGTCTATTGTCTATATAAATGTCTATGTTAATAGGGTAATAAATGGTTTAATTATATCATATCTATTGTTGGTATTCTTTATGCTATGAATGTGATTATTGTGTTATAATTTATGAGCATTTACAGTGTATTACTCTGAACTCTAAATTTTTTCCATGTAAGGGGATATAACAGTTTAGTTTTAGATATTGATTAAACCTACATTTAGCTTAGGCATCTACGTTTAATACTTTAAACAAAAATAATATAAACAGTGGACTGGGCTATAACTAGTAAAATATTTAAATAATTTAATGTACGATAGTCGGAACCGTAAACCAGACGGATTCCCCACACCAAACAGTGTACTATCTAATTGGGATTGTTTACCGGGGAGAATCGCTACTTTCGGTACCTGGGATTTTTCCAGGCATCAACAGATCCCTAAAAACTATCTCCCTATATACATAAGGTATGTGGGAGCTCTACTCCGTAGTAGTGTTGTTTAATGCACAACCATTTGAAAGGGACCTTCCGATATACAACTAAGTACGTGAAGTTCCTTTCTATATACCTCAATGGTACGTGAAATACCATTCTATATACCAACACTACATGGAAGAACTACACAATCCTTGGGATGTAGTGAAGGAAAATAATGACAGCTCCTACGCTTAAAGACATCGGAACATTTCTCTAACCTATCACACCAGTCTACAAATTTTAACCTAAGTCTAGCGCTTGATTTTATCTTTTGTGGTTAGGTGAATGCATGAGGTGAGTACATAAAATTAAAACCATGCAAAATGTTTATGCAAATTTTTTCTTTCACTTTTCGCAAATTTTCCCTACTTAAGGAAGAGATAGAGGTTCATTTCCTACTTATATAAAATGAGTAAATCCCAAGAAAACAAATATAGGACTATGTATTCAAACATAGTGCAAGCACATCATGACTTCAAAACAAAGAATTTTGGAAAGGAAAATGACAAGATCTATTTTCAAAAGAAAGACTATGATGACTACTCAACACACCATATTTTTCAAACTTCTTCAAGAATAAAACTAAGATGCACACAAGACATGTTTCCTATTGTTTGAGAGCACTAAAACTTAAGAAACAACCAGACCATAAACACTTGAGAGTTTGGAAGACCAATCAAGTCTCTATCAACTCATACCTAAGCTTGACCTAGACCTTTCTCTCAATTTTTCAAAATCAAAGAATGAAAACAACCTTAAATTAAGCTAATGAAGACTAAAATAAAATCCACTTTATTTCAATTTGATTAAACAATATTTAGAGATCTCGATCTACACTTCCTTTTTGATAATTATTCTTCAACCAAAATCAAAACTACTAGAAGCTCACAAGCCAATTCAACTAGTTCTTGGAGATATAACCTAGCCAATCCTTAATCAATTTCCATATTTTAATTCACAGATGAAAATAACATAAACAAGCAAGAACAAGTCTAGAAATAAAAAATACAAATGCCAAGCTTGATAAATGCATTAGGATTAAAAACCCTAAATGGAACTATTTCTTAAAGGTGTAGTATAGATCATTACTTAATCCATGAGGATATTGGTGGCCACCCACCTATTCCACTTGGACCCCCAACATTGTTTCTTTCAGTTTTCCAGTTTCCTTAATTGTAGCACAATTTACTATTTTTGGCAGTTTTCGGGTCCTAAAATTCCGGAGCTGTTTTGAGGCCCTAAATGACATTTTTTCAGCATCAAATGGTCAATAAAATATGATTCGATTTCAGGATTGATATTTTTTTTTTTATGGATGTAGTCCTGTGGAAATTGAACCCAAGATATAGAACAATTACACTCACAAAATTGCTAATCAAACATGCAAAATTAACACCAAAGGAGATTGAAATTGGAGCATAACACTAATATGTATTGAGTAAGTGTACAATAGCCAAAATTATGAATTAATAGGATTCTGTAATATATAATTACATGAGAGAATCAAATTCATAAATATGGTATTCGAAATAGTAAAAAAGCAGGCTTACCAAATCTAGTCAAATCCCCCATAAGTGCATAAAGCAGTTTCAAAATCTAAGTAGATGCTCATGAATTTGCTAACTAAAGTGGGAAAGCTAAAGAGGGATGGAAATACAACTCATACATGCTTTTATTTGGAGAAAAGGAGGGAGGATGATGTGGGAAAGAACAAGTCAACTACACCTAGTCTAGCTTTTCCTTTTGCCTTAAATCAGAAATAAAACAAGGCGGCTTTTAAGAAAAAGCAGATATGTGCTTTAGAGAATTTGGAATAAATCATACATGATAAATTGGGTTTTGAGGATGTTTCCCAAGAGCTCCATGAGTCATTTTTACCATGTGTTGAATTCTAGGACATGTAGAAGGCAACTAGCATAGAATGGAATCTAGGAAACTAGGTAATAAGACAAAAATAATTAAATTAATTTCTAATGTAGGTAACTATGGATTGATTATTCTAACACCCCCCCTTAAGCCTTACTTTATGAGTAAATATCAGAAAACTATAGGGCCTAGAAACAAGGCTTATTCACCCTTTACATACTGCTTGTCCATACAACCAAAGAAAGAGGAAAAAACCCAGTGGGAAAATCCTCCCTTAAACATGGACATGAAAAACAAAATTTGGAAATATTGTCATCAATCATGCTTCATAGCATGATCAGAAATCCCTAGTAGTGCTTTGAGATTATTGAAGGTCTTCTCACAAAAAACTTTGGTGAAGATGTCTGCTACTTGTTCTGAAGATGCACAAAAGAGTAGATCAATGGTACCATCATGCACAAGCTGTCTAATATAGTGCATATGGATCTCAATGTGCTTGGTTCATTGTCTCTGAATTGGGTCATTGCAGATTCGAATGGTGCTCTGATTATCACAGTAGATAATGGTTGAAAACTCTGATTCGAAGCCACATTCTCCAAGTATCCCCTGCAACCACAAACATTAAGTTGTTGCATTTACAACTCCTCTATAATATGCTTCTGTAGATGAGAGTGCTATGGCACTTTGCTTCTTGATTGACCAGTTAATTGGTCCTTCTGCGAGCATGAACACATATCCTGATTTATACTTTCGATCTGTGTTGTCACATGCCCAATCACTGTCAGTAAATCCAATCAAATCAAGATCAGATTTTGCTTTGTAGAAGATACCATGAGTTCTTGTCCCTTGAACAAAGCTTAGGATCCTTTTGGCTTCTCTCCGATGGATCTCATGAGGTTGATCCATGTATCTCGAAGCCACACTAAATGCATAAGATAAATAAGGTTGAGTGTGTGTAAGATAAAGAAAACACCCAATCAACTTCCTATACAATGTATTATTTACCATAGGAGAAGAACCTGCTTCTTCAAGATTAACTCCTGAAAGGAAGGGAGTCTTGCTTGGATTTCATATTTCATGTTGAACTTGTTGAGAAAATATAGAGCATAATTGGACTGATGTACTTTGATTCCATCTTGGGATTGAGCAATTTCGAGACCCAAGAATTAGCGTAACAATCCAAAATATGTCATAGAAAATGCATGGTTCATTGCATCCTTCAAGGAGGCAATCTCTTTCTTTGAACTTCCTGTAATCAGTAGGTCATCCACATACAAGACAATAATCATCAAATAACCATGAATCAACTTTAAATAGACATTAGTATTAGACTTTCATCGAACCAAACTCAGTGATAGAAAAAAGCCATCAATCTTGGCATACCAAGCCCTGGGGGCTTGCTTGATCCCATAAAATTATTTCTTTAACCTACACACTAAAGATGAATTAGAAATAAACCCTTCAAGTTGCTACATGTAAATCTCCTCGGTGAGATCTCCATTTAGGAAAGCACACTTCACATCCATGTGATGTACCTCCCACTTCTTTGAAGCTGCAATGGCTAGAGCTAGCCTTATGGAGTCCATCTTTGCCATTGGTGCAAAGGTTTCATTGTATTCAATAACATGTACTTGTGAGTATCCCTTACCTACCAATATTTCCTTATATTTCAAATGTGAACAATCAGCAGCAAAATTAGTCTTGAAAACCCACTTACATTGAACTAGCTTCCTCCCTGGGGGAAGATCAACCAAATCCCAAGTGTTGTTCTTCTGGAGCGAGCTGAATTATTATTTCATGGCTGTTTTCCATATTGGATCATGTGCTGCATAGTCATATGTCAGTGGATCTGATTCAACCATCAGATAGCACTTCTCAACAAATAGAGTATCTTTCACACAAAGGGCACTCTCAAATTGAGATCTAGTCATCCTAGTGTCATTAGGATTTCCATCTAGTTCCCCAACTACATGAATGGTCTTTGCTGCCCATTTTGGTATTGTAGGAATATTAGGATATGCAATCAAATCATCATTATCAGACATATCAGAATCAAAAAACTTATTAGTCTCTTCACTTACAATCAATGGTTCTGGTGGTGAAGAAGACTCTCCAACTTCAACTGCTACTAAAGGCTCTTCTTGGAACTGAACACTTATTTCAATGAAATCTTTGTTAGTTCTCAAGTTGATAAGATTGTACCCTTTTGAATATTCAAAATACCCAACAAATAGGCACTCTTGGCTTTGGGGGTGCAAAGCCTTCCTCTTTTCAGTTGGAATTCTAGCCAAATCCTTTGAGCCAAAAATCCTGAAATGGGCCACATCTGGCTTGTGCCCACTCCAAGATTCTTATGAGACACCCTATTCTAGATGTAGGATGCACATTTTATAGCCTCAGATCAAAACTTTGGTGGCAAATTCTTTGCCTCTATCATGCAGGTTTCCATCTCCTTCAGTGATATATTCTTTCTTCCAACAACACCATTTTGTTGTGGTATGTAAGGGATCGAATGATGCATATGAATACCTACATCTTTACAATACTGAATGAACTAAAAATTGACATAATCACCACCATTTTTAGATTTGAGGATCTTGAGTTTCCTCCCATACTATTTTTAAACCAAGGCTCTAAAGACTTTGAAGAGGTCAAAAACATCAAATTTATGCTTTAGGAAGTGAACCCAACAATACCTGGAAAATTAATCTATGAAGGTCAGTGCATATTTGTCTTGAATCATGGACATCTAAGGGAATGGACCAGCAATGTCACCTTGAATCAGCTCAAGAGTTGCAGAGGTTCTCTCATGACTAGCTTTCTCATACTTGTGCTCTGGGTGTTTTCCTAGGATACAACCTTGATAGACTCCCTTAGAAAACTTGATATTTGGTAACCCTATGACCATATCTTTTTCACTCAAATAAGAAAGATACTTATATTTAATATGGCCAAATATTTCATTCCAAAGATTGCTTGCTTCATTTGCATGAATCAGAAGAGCAGAGGGGTTTGAGTAGGGTAGAGAATGGGAAAACTTGTATACCTTCGAAGTGTGATCAACAACACCTTTTGCTATGACTTTACCATTCAAAATATCATTGATTTCAACATCATCAGGAGAGAATATGACCTTCTTTGGAGATCCAGTATGATTCATCTGATACACTGATAAGAGATTAGAGGCAAGACCTGGAACATACAATACGTTATTGAGACTATGATGGTCAAGCTCAATCCTACCCTTCCCCAAACTGTCAGTGAGAGATTCATCTCCCAAAACTATTGGTGGTCCTTTCCACATGTCAAGAGAGGAGAATGTCTCTTTTTTCGAATCCATGTGTCTAGAAGCTCTAGAATCTATGGTGAAGCTAGGTGAGCTTGATGTGCTAGCAACCAAGGCATGTACTCTCTCTCTGTCTTCTGAATTTGATCCTCCTTCCTTCTTCTTTGAGAAATCGGGAAGGGAGATGTTATCCTTCTCCAGGATTTGGGTCAACATGTCAATTCTCTTCTTCATACAAGAGCTCTTAGGATGATATCCCTTACTGCAGTATGCGCACTTGCTCATTTCTCCTTTGTTCTTCTTCTTCTTGGAGTTCTTCTTGGAACCTTAGGGCTCCTCTTGAGACTTGGACTTGTCTCTCTTTTCCTCAAGTGGTTTTTTAGATTTTTTCTTGATTTTTGGATCAACCCTTGAATATCCAACAACCAAATATTGGTCTTTGGATGGTTTGATGGTGCTCGTCATCACCAACTTATCTTGCTCCTATGTGAGGGATTCCATGAACTCTAGAAGCCTAGGAATCTTCCAGGATCGAGCTGTCAACTTGGTGGCATGGAAGGTCAAAACAAACACTGAATAGTTAGGACCAATCTTATAGAGTATGGTCAAGACTAGTTTCTCTTCCTTCTTTTTGATCCCACACTATTTCAACTACAAAACAAGGGCCTTAAATTTGGAAAACTAGAGTTGCAATGATTCGAATCTACTGGGACTCAAGGAGATCAGATCACTCTCGATTTGATGTCCTCTCATCTCATATTTATTTCCAAAAATATATTCTATCTTCTCCCACACTTCATTAGGTGATTTCAATCCATTAAGATGGAAGAGGAGGTCTCTTGAAATGCTAAGACACAAAAGACCATAGGCCTCATCCCTCTTGTTGTGTCATTTAATTTTCTCTGCATTTGCATTAGGATATACCTTAGTTTCCATAGTTACCTCGTAGATACCTTTCACTCTCAATAATATCTCCATCTCATCTTTCCACTCAAATAAATTGAATGGAGTCAAGATAAATATTGGTCCATAGCTCAGAAACGGTGCCCTCCAGTTAGCAGAATGCGCTCCCAGTCAATGATGTCAAACCTGAAATAAAAATTTGGAAGGATAAAAATCGATCTACAAATCCTTTGATACCATGTGGAAATTGAACCCAATATACAGAACAATTACACTCACAAAATTGCTAATCAAACATGCAAAATTAACACCAAAGGAGACTGAAATTGGAGCATAACACTAATCTGTATTTAGTAAGTGTACAATAGCCAACCTTATGAAGTAATAGGATGCTGTAATATATAATTACATGAGATAATAGAATGCATAAAGATGCCATTCGAAATAGTTAAAAAGAAGGCTTACCAAATCTAGTCAAATCCCCCATAGGTGCATAAAGCAGTTTCCAAATCTAAGTAGATGTTCTTGAATTTGCTAATTAAAGTGGGAAAGATAAATAGGGATGGAAATACAACTCATAAATTATTTTATCTGGATAAAAAGAGGGAGGATGATGTGGGAAAAAAAGTCAACTACACCTAGTCTAAAGTTTTCCTTTTGCCTTAAATCAGAAATAAAACAATGTAGCTTTTCAGAAAAAAGAAGATATGCGCTTTAGAGAATCTGGAATAAAGTAGAAATGATAAATTGGGTTTTGATTATGTTTCCCAAGTGCTCCATGACTCATTTTTATCATGTGTTGACTTCTAGGACATGAAGAAGGCAACTAGCATAGAATGGAATCTAGGAAACTAGGTAATAAGACAAAAATAATTAAATTAATGTCTGATGTAGGTAACTATGGGTTGATTATTCTAACAAGTCCTTGAACATATATTTCTAACGATGTATCATGCACGTCAAATGGAGGTAGTATGCCAAGTTACGACCCCAGGAAATTTATGTACCAAGTTACCCAACGGGGCCCACATTCTGGTGTTTCATCTCCTAGGGTTAGGTTTTTGGATGTGTATGGTTTCCATTGTTTCTCAATAATATATAGGCCTTCGAGCCTCATTGTAACATAGATTTCAGAGGCATGTAGCCACCACATCTCTTCTCAGATATAAGCTACCAGGACTCTAGCTAATTTATTTCCATAATGTATGTAAACAAGTTTCAGTTCTCTGATTAATGAAATGAAGTGTTATTTCCACTGCATCTTTATTTCTATGGTTATTTGTGTATTTTTTTGTGTTCTTGCATAGATCTGGGTCATTACTGCTCCAACGCCTCATTTTTCCAACAGGAACAGAGCGGTGGTACCTCTCTTTGTCCACTGGATTTGTGTGGTGGCACTGTTAATTTCCTCAGTAGAAAGTGCAGTCACCTCTCTTAGTAAATTACTCAGGTGCGGTGGCACTTGCAAGTTACACAACAAGACACAAGGAGAAAAAGAAAATGTCAATGTTCAATTTACTAGCATCAAATGATAATAAAAATCCAAGGAATAAAGCATATGAGGAATATCTGTACAGATCTAAGCAAATCTAATGAATCTCAAATCAAATACAATTAAACAAGTAGATCTGATCAATGAATAAATTGAAGTTTGAAGCAAAGTTAAGAACTAAGAACTAATAAAGACCAGAAGTTCTAAACACTCTCCCCAGTATGTTTGCCATATTTTTTATTAGAAATACTCACCTTCTGTGGACATAAGTTGTTTCCCTAACCCAAAATAATCTAATATAAAACAAATGAGTAACAACAATGAGAAGCACTTCCCCTAATATTGATAGATGCTTGGAATGGATTATTTTACCTGTCATACAATGTGATGTGCTAGTCCTTTGGAAAGTTGGATCTCCACAAATTCACCTGTAGGAAACTCAACCAAAACACATACAAGATCAAAGCACCAAGTACAATCTATAATCCTATGTTAATGATTAAGGAATTCAACAATGAAACAAGTGATCAGTACACAATATGATTCATGGGAAAGGAAATTTAATTTTATTAATGGAATAAGAGAGAGAAATTACTAGCAAGATCCTTAGTTTTGAGAAGTCTCTTCTCAAGCAACACTTTTCCTTCAAATATTCAAACTTGTCCACCTAGTTCCCAGTCTCCTTGGCTAGATTTAAACAGAGTTTTGATGTTGTAGAATATTCTTCCTCCGTTTACCCACAAGGGATGAGCCAAGATTTATAGCCATGGGAGGATAGGGAAGGTTGAGATTATTATGGATGAGGTGGAGGGGAGATACTACAAGGATGGATCTTGAGCCAAGGTGTTCTAGGATTCTAGCAATGAGTTTACGATGAAGATAAGGTTCGAGAATATTTGTGGAACTTCTCTTTTTTAGCTTTAAAACTCTCGCACTTCTCTTTTTCAATTAAGACAGAGAGTTACCCATAGTGTACCGCTTATTGTAAAAGGGTATGTGGAAATGGAATCACTTTTTTTTCATGGAAAACAGGAGTTTCGCATTGGGGTAACACACATTCTCTACAAGGTAAGTGTGGTGGTGGGAAAAGGCATGAAATCACTGATCCAAGTCAAAATTCAACTTCATAACTTAGGGATTGGAGGCAAGTTCTGATGTTTGGTTCTCAGTATATGATGATGACGAGGAATATGTGTAACAAATTATAAATCTACTTATAGGCTCACTTGGCTGTTACAAAATGGTCCACTTGACCAATCACTAACTAATTCAACCAAAATATCATGTTTTGTAGGTCTCTTTGTCCTTCATGGTTGGATTTTATCCCTGTCGATGTAATTCCTATTGGTGGAGGTACCGCACTTTGTGCATTCGAACCCCTTTCCAATAGGTCACCAACAAAAACTTGTGGCTCATCCTCAATCCACCTTAGATGGAAGCAATTGGGGCGTTCAAATTTTCCATGAAGTGATTGTACTCTATTATGACTTGGTCGATGGCTTCTCGGACCTTTTCCTTGAGTGTTGTGCACTCTTCCACTTCCTATTCTATCATATGCTCTTTTCTCATTTGTTGTAATTTATTTAGCTCTACCTTGGTCTTCATGATTTCTTCCATGGCTTTGATCGCTAATTACTCTGTTGTACCCTGTAGTTCAACCAAATGTGTTGTTCTTCATTGGTTCCTTGTACGTTCTTTGTTAATGTGCTACTGCAAATCTTTTGGCTCTTCTTCCTTGGTTACTTGCAGAAGTGGGGGCATTGTTTTAAGCGATCCCCTAAATGCTGTTAACTATGATTCTTCCTCACCAATTTTCATGTCTAGTTGGTGCAACTACTCGTCTTGTACAAAGCTACCCAAAAAATGTGTTATCTCTTCTGCAATCGTTTATGCTAGATTATCTAGTTCCACAAACTCTGTTGCATCATTTTCTATCACACTTATCCTTTCTACTAGTTTCTCTGGTGATGTGTTGGGTACCTGTCTATCCTGTAAATCCTCATTTTCCTTATGTATATCTATGACAACTTTCCCCAATTGCAATACTTATGCTTCCACAAACATTTTCAGGGTAACCTCTGTTACCTCTTTGCAGGCCAAGGAGACTTCCCTCTCTAGTCTTTGCCTTTCTTCGAATGCCTTTATCTTTTCATTTATGATTTCCTCCTTTTATTATTTTAGATGTTGAATATCCTTTTCAACACTTTCTGTTTGCTATTTGGAGTGGACTAGCTAATTATGGGATGTTTCTTTGCAGTCTCTGATCTCCTCACTTGCTGCGTTCTGAAGCCGTGCCAGCATATACATCTAAAGCAGGTTTAGGTCGAGACTGATCAGGTCATGACCTCATAGTGTAGAATTTTCATCCTCATATGCCTTGTTATCACATTTCACAGTTGTCGAACCAATCTCTCTTTTTTGATGATGTCGAATTCAACCACCCTTTGCAACACTCCTTCTCGCAGTATCCTCGTCTTACGCACTACATTCATGAGTGTCTGCAGTAACTACGTAACTTGATGGAAGTATCCCATGGCATGTTGTGTCACTTTCACCTGATTCTTGTTGGATGTCGTAGTAATTTCTGCCAATACTTTTTTCACCTAGTCATCGGAGAGTCCTATGGTGTTTCTCCCCTCACCTTGCTCAAACCGGGGCTTCGTCGGGGCTTCTTCTTATTGTTTCGATAACTTTGAATCTATTAGATTTTCTAATGATGCTTCGAATTATGAATTTTATTCATCCTATGAGTCCTTGGGCTCATCTTGGTATTTTGGGACATTCGTCAGTGGTCCATCTCATGGGTCCAATAGTTTTTCAACGCTTACTAAAACTTTCCATTCTGCAAGGAATTCCCATTAGAGGAAATTTCAACTCAAAATGGGCCTTTTAACTTTTATTCAAATTCCATGTCATCATGTGTTATCCAATGAAATTTCTTTAAATTTGAAATACCGTATAGGTCTTAAACACTTTTTTAATATAAATTTGGAGATAGGTATCATAAAAAAAACTACTTTTTTTGTTTGTATTTTTGACATATCTCCCTATGTTTTTACTCAAATTTCGATCAGGAGAGCTCATTGGATGCGGAATTAAATTCCACATCCAACGAGTACCCGTTCAGCATACTTTTGACAGACCCCGCTACCCCAAAAACAAGAAATACCTGAAAAAATGGAATGATGACATCATCATTTCATTTTTTCAGGTATTTCTTGTTTTTGGGGTAGCGGGGTCCGTCAAAAGTATGCCGAGTGTGTACTCGTTGGATGTGGAATTTAATTCTGCATACAACGAGCTCTCCCGATCGAAATTTGAGTAAAAACACAGGAATATATGTCAAAAATACAAACAAAAATGTAGTTTCTTTCTTTTCTTCCTCCAAAATTAATAAATATTATTTTATTATTTTAACTATTATTTTATTAGTTCATTTTAGGAGGCCCATTTTGAGTTGAAATTTCCTCTAATGTCTATTCTGGGATTCAAATCCTCATTAATTAGCTTATATTGTGTCATAATACTTTTCTTTTTCATATATTCCCTCGATTGAATGTGTATGGTGTGGGGTCCCATCTCCAACCATGCAATCCTATGGTACTTATTTACGACTTGGTATATAAGTCGTGACACCTTGACTGCTGCTTCTCATAGTGCATCTAAGTACAGGTAGAACTGAATGTTGTTGGTCATTTGTATTTCCTTGTCATTGAGCGCCCATAGGTTTTTATACCCCACTCCTTGGCATATGTTGACAATGTCAACCTCCATTCTTTGATAATGTGTTTGTTCCATCCATCGAACTAGTGCAATGAGTATTAGTAACCAGGAATACATGAACGAATTACAAACCTCTTGGGATAACATTGCATCCTACATAAGATCTTTTAGTACGAAAATAGACCAATGAATTTGTACGCCAATTCACACAAATCCATGGATGCGATGACCCCTAATGTGCACTAATTCAAGAAATTATTCTGCACTATCTTGATTTTCAACAACTTCGTTGGGATTCTGACTGCTTGATCATTAATGGTATCGATCACATATTCCCTTTTATCCTTTACTACCCCATATTTTTTTCACAGCTTCGCTGCCAATTTTTTGTCATTGTCCTTTCCTCGAAATTAATGCGACATATCGACCCCTGCCTTACGTAGGCATGTGATCTGGGATATCAAATCCACCATAATTGGTATATTTGTACCCAACCATAAATTGTTAGATTTTATCCTTCAAGCTAGCATTATGTTAGGATATTTAACTGAGAGAATAACAAGTACAACAATCAAACACAAGAGACAATGAACACAGTGTTTTTCCTTGGGGAAACCATAAATGGATAAAACCACACAACTTCCTCAGAGATAGAATCAGCACCAACCAAAACAGTAAGATGATCTACCGACAGCGTAACCTCTTTCTTCCTAGCCCCAGTGTCTTCTTCTTCCTTAGTTATGCGCTACAACTGAGTGTGTACTAAATACAGAGGCTAGCTCTCTATTTATACTAATTCCCAACATGACTAAACCCTACTAGGGCCAACTTCTATAGGAAAGTCTAATAACCTTAGTTCCCTAGAACTTGTTAACACCCAAAAATGGTTAACTACCTCATCTCCCCCATTTCATGGCTCATTCGTCCATTTACCTACCATATTTCCCTGAAAATCCCACTAAAA
>LPNX010362546.1:62182-167487 GCA_001517045.1 Pseudotsuga menziesii | reverse complement strand
ACAATAAAAGAGGGAGTTTAGGTTACAACCCAATGTCTGAACAAGGGACTCCTCTGTCACCAAAGGACTCTGAGTTTCTCTACTCCAAAGGTTCTGTAGTGAATCCACCAGCATAACTTTGCTCTCCAAGTATATCTATCAAACCCCTCCCCAAGGCCTCTATTTATATAGGTGAAAATGAGGCAGTTCTCGAAGGTTAGGGAGGTTGCAGCAGTTAATGGGATTAAGATAAATAAGATAACTAATCTTCCATTAACGCGTGCTTTTAAAAATTAATTTTGAGGGAGATATGCGCGGGTCTGTAGTAAGGCAACCCGCGCATCATGCGCGACTTTGTATAAGAACAACCCGCGCATAGATCTATGCGCGACTTGCTGAACTTGACACCCGCGCATATGCGCGACATGCTAATAGGGAGAGTCGCGCATACATCTCAACTCTCAAAATAGCAAAGTAACTAGCTGGATAAAAAGGGAATGTCTTTCATCATCAACCAAGGTATAATGAAACTGGGCAAACCTCAATCCATAAGTGTCCTTTTGTGTGCCGACCTGAGGGATGTCAGCACTCGGACGGAGAGGTGCCAATCAGCTGTATAACACATACGCAGCTATTTAGCAAACAGTCGCGTATGCTGCCACGCTCAATGATTTTTAAGTGTTCTAATGGACAAAACTCAAATTTTATGTGCAGGATGGTCCTAGAATGGAGAGAAGTGACATAGTGATGTAGAAGAGGCAATAAGGGTAGATCTATTGGCTCAACAAGCATTATGTGCATGCGGGATTTACAAATTTTGGTGCCTTGGTGGCTTAAGAGCCAAACCAGGACTATTACAGATGTTAGTGGAGTACTGGGATCCAGACTCAGAGTCGTTCCAGATAGACAGGATGTCCCTCACCATAGAAGTGGAGGACATATATTTTATCACTGGACTTTCTTGATGGGGGGAAGTGGTGAACCTACGCTCTTGCGGGCCCGGAGGTGGTCTGGCTATAGATGAGTACATTACGGTGTACTACTATCTGAACATGGAGAAGGTGAGGAGTCAGATCCCAACTAACTCCATACAGGTGTTGGGCCTAAAGGCCATCCTACTGACACTAGGTAGGATAGAAGGCTTAGCTTCACTCCACTAGGCCTTATGGCCTCTGATGTTCTATGCAGTGGAGTGCATGAGACCCACTATGTATGATTGGAGCACTGCACTACTGGGCAACATGAAACACCAGCTCAGTGAGTGCAAGATGGGTCGAGTGTGAAACTTTGGTTTCAGCAGCATATTGAGCACATTTTTTTTTAGCGTGTTTTGGGATTGAGCCCTAGAGTTGACGTTCCTCTACACGAGGTTCGAGATCCGGCCCAACAGCGTTGGGCAGATGCGATGCGCAGAATGGGTGGAGGTAGGGTGTCCAACCCCTATCTAGATGATTTCTTTTCATGGTGGTGACAACAGATAGTTGCCATTGATGACTACCCCTATGCGGGAATATATTTTTGGGGAGACCCAAACATGTTGCTACCACTAGGATCGGCATATGGTGACATTGGTAATGAATCTCGACCCTCTTTTTAAAATTTTTGAGTTATTTAATTTTTTTGTGTTTTCTAATTATGTAGAATCAAAAGACATGTTTTTGGGTGACAATACATAGTGACATCTACCATATGCATGCAGATGTGGGACCACTATGGCCTGAAGGCTTCCTATGTCGCTACCACCAGGATCGGCATATGGTGACATTGGTAATGAATCTCGACCCTCTTTTTAAAAAATTTGAGTTATTTAATTTTTTTGTGTTTTCTGATTATGTAGAATCAAAAGACACGTTTTTGGGTGACAATACATAGTGACATCTACCATATGCATGCAAATGTGGGACCACTATGACCTGAAGGCTTCCCTCATCATAAACGGAGGGGAAGAGGAGACTATATCATGGGTGTGGATGCAGAGCAGACGCTCCAAAGCATTCATACCAACTTCATGAGACTGACACATAGAGTACCCATGGCACAAGTTGAGGACTTGCCTAAGGCCATGCAGCACCAGGTGGTGGATGTACCACGAGCATGGGTGCGGCTATTTCAACAGCTATCTAGATCCGTAGTGACATTCCACGATCACAACCCCCCTCCTCCTCCAAAGGCTTAGATACCTGGCAGTGATACATTTTGTACTACCGTGTATTTATATTTTGGTGGCTCGAGAGCCCCATTTTTGTATTATGACACTATGTATTACCACATTTTGGATGTTTATAAAAACTTTTATGATGATTGATTTATTTATTTACATGTGTAAAAATTTATGTTTGTGATGAGCTTATTGTGTATGAAACAAATTCCAATCTAACACGTAGTTATCATATGAGTCACCAACTTGATTTTTTATTCTTGGAACATGTATGTATGTTATATTGTCAAATTGTTCTAATAATCTCACACATAAGAATCTTATTAATAATGTTGGATCTTGAACATGGTACAAACCATTAAGCTATGACACTACTAACTCTGAATCAAGACGTACCTCAAGAGAGAGAACACCATGTAAAATGGCATCCCGTAGAAGCTTAATAACAGCACTATATTCAGCAACATTGTTTGAAGATGGCCATAAACATACACCTCCTGACGATAATACCTGACCCATAGGAGTATAAATCACTCAAGCAGCTGAGGCTGAGTGTTGAGTGTGACAGCTCGGACCATCCGTGAATCCTATGAAAGTGGAAGATTCCATTAACATCTGCCAAAATAAATGGAAACTAATCACAAACCCGATCACCATAAGAAAAAGGCATACCTATGCAAAAGTGTACAATAATATACAATAACCATCCTTGGCTGAAAATCATGCATAGTACATTTTGAGATAGAGCCCGTTTCTAGGCTCCACCAAGGTCATTCCCTCATAATGCACTAGCTCATAAGTGCCCTTCTCTAACACACATTTAACGACATAAGGACCACGCCACATGGGGTTAAACTTTCCTGCCCCCAAGGGTTCTTTCGGTTGATCCCACAAAAGAACCAAGTCTCCCTCACTAAACCTCCTTGGATGAATAGACTTATCATACTGGACCTTAACGTGATGCTTGTTTACTTCTAGAGCCACCAAGGCATCTTGGTGCTGCTCATCAAGTTGCTCAAGGTGGACCAAACGCTCCTCCAATGGTGAAGTGTCTGGTAAGAGTTCTATGGCTAGCTTCAAAGAAGGAATCTCGCACTCAACTGGCAATACTGACTCCACTCCATGTACAAGTTGATATAGAGAGAAACCCGTGGTAGTCTTAACAACGGTTCTATAAGCCCACAAAGTAGAATATAACATAATGTGCCAATTATTCTTGCTTTGTGCGATGGTTCATTGGAGAATGGATTTGAGTGATTTGTTCACTACTTCTACCTGTCCATTCACTTGAGGGTATTAAGAGGAGGAATGCTCTTGCTTATACCCTAACTTTGATGCCAACTCTTCCATCATACGATTCTGAAAGTGCGTGCCATGGTTAGTGACAAGCTCTTTCAGAATACTGAACCAAGTAATAATCTGGTTGAATACGAAGGTTGTGGCCGTCTAACCATCGGATTTAACTGTAGGCATAGCCTCATCCCATTTCGTGAATTATTCAACAACCACTATGATATGATGATGCCCCCTAGCTGAAGCTGGGTTGCAATCCATAAAATCAAGCCCCCACTTAGTGAAGGCACCGGCGGTGATGATAGGATGTAACGGGGCAGGTTTTGAGCACATATTACGTGCAAACACCTGGCAAGGATGGCACCTCTTGATCGCATCTACACAATCCTTAAATATCAATGGCCAGAAATAACCCGCTCTTAAGATTTTTGGGGCTATAGAAAGCCCAGATAAATGACCACCACACGCCCCTCCGTGGCAATCATTTAGCACTACCTCAGCCTCTTCATGAGTTAAACAATGACGTAAAATGGAATCTACCACAAGGTGGTACAAAGTGTTATCCACTATGAGGTAATTTTTAGACACATGACGTAACCATTGTTGTTCATCCTGTGAGAGGTGAGTAAGGACCTTCAATGTTTGTAAATATATAATAATATCCCCATACCATGGGTCCAAAGTTGAGATTAAGAAGATGTGCTCATCGATAAACATATCTTCACAAACCTATTCCTCAGCCTCACTTGGGAAATCCGATATAAGCTCCACAAAAATTAATGATTTCTTCGATTTTGCCGAAATAAACTCGAGATTGAACTATTGCAAGATGACAATCCATTTATTATATTTTCCCCCAATCATCCTTCAAGTGAGGACGAATTGAAATGGATTGACATGGTCTACAACCAAGGTCTGGTGAATGAGAATATAATGTCTCAACCATTGAACCGCATGTACTGTAGCTAAGGAAAGCTTCTCCACATGGGAATAATGGATGTCCACGTCACTAAGATTCCGGCTCAGATAGTATATGACATGCTCTTGGAGCTCCTCATCCTCTTGAACCAAAACCATACCAATCGTCTCCACGGACACGACCACATAAAGTAGAAAATCATGGCTATAGTCTAGGGGACTAATCACCGGGGCCGATGCCAGGGCTCGCTTAAGCGCATCGAAGGACTCCTGGGCTCACTCATCCCAACAAAAGGTGGTGTCCTTTTTCAAAAGACACATAAAGCCTCTAGTCAAATTGACAAAATTGACAACGAATCTTTGTAAGAAGTTTGCCATTCCTTGCAAACATTGAAAATGTCTAATGTTTTTCGGGGTGTGGAAATTAAGATCCAGTGATAGATTAATTTTACTCACAACAATTAACAATTGATCATGCAAAATCACTCACAAAAGAGACTGAATAATGGAGCTGAACACTAAACTGTATTGCATTAGTGTACAATAGCCAACCCTGTAATAACATAGGCTGATGAATAAATAGAATACATCAAGTATTCGATTGCATGAGGAGAAAATCAAATCTAGCATAAAGCAGACTTACTAAAAATAAGCAAATCCCCCATAGGTGTAAAAGCTGATCCCAAATCTGTCATGGAGCTCACGAATTATAAAAAAGGCTTAGGCAAGCTAAAGAGTGGTGGAATGGTAGCTCATACATGCTTTTGCATGGAGAAAAGAGAGGAGGATGTGTAGGACAAAAAACTAGTCAACCTCACCTAGTCTAGCTTTTCCTTTTTCCTTAAAACACTGAAAAAGCCGGGAATAAAGCAAAAAAAGCAAAAGAGCGCCTAGGAGGCCAGGAATAAAGAAGAATTGATTCCTTTAGATTTCCCATGCGCTACATGAGTCAAATAAGGCAAGTTTGACCATTATGGATAGGCAAATGACAACTTGCACATGGTGGGACACATGAACTAGGAAAATAAGACAAAAATAATGAAATTAATGTCTAAGGTAGTAAACTATGGGTTGATTATTCTAACACCCCCCCTTAAGCCTGATTTATGAGTAATATATCAGAAAAATATAGGGCCTAGCAACAAGGCTTAGTCACCCTTTTACATACTGCATGTCCATACAATCAAGGAAAGAGGCAAAAACCACATGGGAAAATCCTCCCTTTAACATGGACTGTAAAACAAAATTTGGAAATATTGTCTTCACTCATGCTTCACAGCATGATCAACAATCCCCAGCAGTGATTTGAGATTGCTGAAGTTCTTCTCACAAAATTCTTTGGTGAAGATATCAGCTACTTGTTCTGAAGATGAACAGAAGAGTAGGTGAATGGTGCCATCATGCACAAGCTCTCTGATGTAGTGCATATGGATCTCAATGTGTTTGGTTCTCTGCTTCTGAATTGGATCTTTGCAGATTTGAATGGTACTCTAGTTATCACAGTAGATGGTATTTGAGTATTCTGATTCGAAGCCACACTCTCCAAGTAATCCCTGCAACCATAAACATTGAGTTGTTGCATTAACAACTCCTCTGTACTCTGCTTCTGTAGATGAGAGTGCAATGGCACTCTGTTTCTTGCTTGACCAGCTGATTGGCCCTTCTGCAAGCATGAACACATATCCTGATGTGGACTTTCTCTCTGTGCTATCACCTGCCCAATCACTGTCAGTAAACCCAATCAAATCAAGATCAGATTTTGCTTTGTAGAAGATCCCATGTGTCCTATGATACACTGATAGAACAGATCAGATTTTGCTTTAGTCTAGCTTTTCCTTTTTCCTTAAAACACTGAAAAAGTAGGGAATAAAGCAAAAAAAGTAGAAGGGTGCCTAAGAGGCCAGGACTAAAGCATAATTGATTCCTTTAGCTTTCCCATGTGCTACATGAGTCAAATAAGGCAAGTTTGACCATTATGGATAGGCAAATGACAACTTGCACATGGTGGGACACATGAACTAGGAAAATAAGACAAAAATAATGAAATTAATGTCTAATGTAGTAAACTATGGGTTGATTATTCTAACATGGGGGAGACAACTGAAGTATTGCCTCAACCTTCAAAGGGTCGACTCTTATACCCTCCTTGGAAACAATGAATCCTAATAAGAGACCAGACTTCACACAAAAGATGCACTTGTGAGGATTTAACTTGACCAAATAATGGCACCACCTTTCGAATACTAATCTCAAATGATAGGAATGATGCATTCTCATACAAGAATGGGCAGTAAGGTCATCCAAAAATACTTCGATAATCGATTTTAGATCATGGAAGATCAAGGTCATAGCCTGTTGAAAAGTAGCTCCGGCGTTCTTAAGGCCGAAAGGCATTTTTCGATATGCAAAAGTTCCCAAAGGACAAATAAATGAGGTCTTATATTGGTCCTTAGGTTTAATTTGTATTTGATTGTATCCAGAAAAGCTGTCCATAAAGGAAAAAACCTCGCTACCCACACACTCATCCCAAATTTGATCAATAAATGGTGTGGGGAAATTGTCCTTAGGACAGGAACGATTCAAATCACAGAAATAAATACATATGCAAATCACTCCCTGCTTCTTATCAACTGGAATGGGATTTGAAACCCACTCCATCAAGGGAACGGGATAGATAAAACCAGCTTTCAACAGCTTCTCTATCTCTACCTTAATCTCCAGTGCTTTCCTAGGATTCACTGCACGCAAGCATTGTCAAACACGATTAGCATTGGGATAATTCTTGATCTCATGTTCAACAATGCGAGGGTCGATACCTATCATTTATTCATAATACCAAGCAAATATATCACGAAATTCTTTAAACAGCTCGATGTATTCTTGAATCTTAGCATGGGAACATTCTGCCCCAATATAGACATTCTCTATCCTGCCAGGATCATGAGAGATATTGATAGGAATCATTGGAGATATATTTTCCATGTTCCCATTAGCCATTGGACCAAGAGAGCTTAATGGAACCATGGGACTATGAATTCTCTGACTAAGAACCTCGCTAATGTCCTCATGCTCCAAGCATTCAAGCTCGGGAAGAAAGTAAGATCTACGATGCAATTATTCCCATGGTGGCTCAACTCCCGACATGGCCTCAATAATTGCTTCGTTTGAAGGAAAAACACTATCAAGGCAGTCGTGCAGGTGAGAAGACTAAACTACCCATACAGGCAGCACATATGGGTCCTCCTCCTCTATCTTTGAAGAGGAAGGACTAGGCTCTGCAACACATCTAAGATTAGCTTGATAAGCTACCATAGTTGCAGGAAATGGCATGTTTGTCAGGATGGGCTCACTCAAAGTAGTCAGTGTAGGAAGAATCCAAGGATCTTCCATATGACTCGTGTGAAAAGACACCGATATCACAGATGCCGAAGCCTCACCGGACCTAGACCCTATCATAGGGACGGGTGTAGGACAACTAAAGCTCCCCATAAGGGATGGATACATGCCCACACCCACACTCTTGGTTGCCAGCTGAGAGTGCTCTACAATCGGGATCAAAGCTCCCGAAGATGCAGTAACCAATGGATTCTTGAATAATGTCTGATCAATCGTAACCATCTTTCCATTAAATAGAAATCATACAACATGAAATGGTGAAGAAGCTATGGCTTGCATACTGTACATCCAATTCCTACCCAGCAAGAGATTATAGTCAAGGGGCGCATCAACCACCTCGACCTCTATCACAATAGTCTTCCCTCCCAAATAGAATCTAAGGGAAGGAAGGATCCCGTACGGCCTAAACGGTCTCCCATCAAATGCAGTCAACATTGTACTAGATTTAGACAATTCAGGGGAACCTAAACCCTTCCAACACGATAAAGACATCACAGAAGTAGCAGCACCTTTGTCAATCATAGTGCACTTGAAGGTCATGTTAATTCATTCTACATGAGTCAAAAGAGATGCATAGTAAGGCAAGCAAGGTTGAAGTCCTATGGTTTCAAATTTAATCACGGAGGAAGAATTATCATCATTCACACCAAGGGCATAAAGCAAATCCTTCCTTTGCGAAGGACAACTCTGAAGTACTTCTAGTGCAGACATCGCACAAGGAGTGTAGCCCAAATCCTTGACAATAGAATAGTTCTAGGTAGCTCAAGCATTAGGATTGTGCCCCAAACACTTAAGGACTCCCATAGGAATGTGAGGTGAAACTTCAGGTTTATCCACAAGTTTTTCAATACTCAAAGGATTTCCTAGTGGATCAGGTTCCTTTCTTGGGTTGGGTTGTGATGAACCATATTCCTTTGCGTGGGTCACAACCTTCGTAGCACACACCATGTTAATGCAACCATGACCACTACCCTCCGGCGGATCTTGATCACCACTAGACTGATCATGGGTCCTCGAGTTCATGTTTTGATTGTGAGGTAAAGGGTTAGTCAGCACATCTGGGCCCTGTGCTAAGAATCTTGAGGCTTCATCAATACGAGGGCACAAGTAAGTGAGGTGATCGTCCTTACATAAATTTCAAGGAAATTTAACCTTACGTTTAGGTTTCTTGTCCCCCCAAACATTACGGGCATTCTTGTCATTATTATTAGCATTTTCATTCCTATTCCCACCCTTATGATTATTATTACCCTTATTTATATTCCTTCTGGGTTGCTGGTTACCCTTCTGGTCCGACGATTGTATCAAAAGCACACTCGCCATTTGGCTGGATTGAGATGAAGCCATGAATTGTCCCAAAGCAGATTGGTTGATTGACAATTGTTTGACCTGTTGTACAACTGAATCCACAAGTTTAGCACTCGCACAACCAACAATTCCATTGGCATGTGGTCCAGGTTTAACTTTGGGGTTGAAACTAGAATGCGGAGCATTGGGAATGATCTCATATAACAAACCGGATTGAGCATAAATCAAATCCAGTTCCTACGCCCTAAAAATGGCTTGTTCCTCATTTTGCACTCTAGATGTAGAAACATCCTTCGCTATATAAGTCAATAACAACTTAAGGAACCATTCGAGGAGGAATCTTGGCAGTATAAAGGCTTTAATCAACCTCTTCTATCTACGCTACTGTTGGATATGGTCCGAGATATGCATGGCTTTATCCTGCTGAAATGTTGATAAGATTTCTGTACCAATGTCGTAACGCACTAGTAGCTGGAAGTGGTTAAGAAAATTCATCGCTAGGTCATCGAACAAAGCGAATGCCCCCCTAGGTAACTCTGTATACCATTTCACGGTAGGCCCTGTAAGGGTGCGTTGAAACAGCCTTAAATAGATCAAATCTTGGTGTAAGGAGTTTGAAGAGAACCATAGGTGAAAGGTAGAAACATGTTCTCCCGGATCCTCTCCTAGTTCGCCCTCGAATTTGGGTATGTCCAAGGGAAGCTTAGTAGGTACAGCTGGCCAAGTCGGTTCATGAGATACTGGATCATTTGTCAATCTTGATAAGTCAAGAAGATTTAGTGTTGCAAGGAAAGGGAGCCTAAGATGAGTAGGTCGGTGCACCACTCCCTGATAGTTTTGATTCACATAGCTCTGATTACCATAACCACCATATCCTTGACCATAGTGCCCTCCTCCCGTTTGACCCGTGTAGGGTGGCATGGAAGCACCATAATGTGGTGTACCTTGACTATTTGGGGCTACAAATCCATAATTTGGAGAGTAAGCGGGTTTTTGATACCCGTACCCATACGGTGAATAAGTCCCATAATAAGGTCCATAAGTCATCGCATGAGATGTCCCATGAGACACTCCGTAAGTAGGAACATACGCTCCGGAAGTAGGAATATACATTCTGGAAGTAGGAATATACACTCCAGAAGTAGTAGCATGAACTCTAGAAGTATGAATATGACCTCTTGAAACAACGGGTGGTACTTGAACTTGAGACACAACTAGTCGAGTAACAGCAGTATGGACATGACTCGTAGCAACATTCCGGCCCGAAGGACCACATGAATGAGGTGGAGGGTGAACATTCAAAGAACTAGGGATAGAGGATGAAGGGATCTATGAAATTAAGTACGTGTTGTTCCCTATAGTCACTCATCTTGGATCTGGTATCCTAATAGGATCACTAACCCTAGGCCTAGGAGAAATATGTGATGTAGCTTCCACTGCCGGGATGGAAGGTGTAATGTGACTTGTGCTCCCAAACCTCTCCACATGGTAAGGAATGAGAGTTCTCCTAGGCATAGTGTTAGGCTCAAACTCAGACTCGACATGAAATGCCAAATCATGTGTGGGAGAACTAGACATACCATAACTACCATAACCAGTGCTCACGGATTCAAAATGAGTCTCATCATCTTCCAGCATTCCATACCGGTGATGTGTCAATGGGGGATCAAAACTAGAGTAAGTAGGTCTATCATGAAAAGTACCTATCTCAGAAATTAAAGGACCTAACTCAGTCAAATCAGGTGAAGGATCATAGGTAAGAGTAAACTCCCCATCTTCCACTTGAATGGGAGAGGGTGGTTTAGGAATACCTTCAACATGGTCTCCCATCGTGTGTGAATCGATGTGCGAAGTAGTCCACCTGGACTATCTATATCTCTCTCCCAAAGGAGGAGGAGATGTAGAAGGTGGAAGTCCTGCTAAACGATGAGAACGGCGAGGGGCCACACCCGAATCCACAATGACTCAAAAAATTTAAAAGACTCTCTAATTATGCAAACCCTAGGCAAGCTAACGTGCACAAAGCATACACCAATAAAATCTAAAGCCAAACACAAGAAATCAAGAATAGGATAAGTGAGCTCCCGAATGAAGCAGGTATTTCTCACCTAGGAGAGTCTTGAGACTCCCATACACAACAAGCGGAGATGCGTAACCAATTATTGTGGCCCTCAGCTTCAACACGTAAATTGACTGTGCTGTCTGACCCCAACCTAGCCGGGACACCCACAGAATAACCGCTATAAAGTACCCCCTCAATATCCTAGGTAAGGCCACTAAGGTCACCTCAATATAATCAATGCTCAGGTGGACAATTGCAGATGGGCTTGACCATATGGGTAGGGTAGCAAAGCCTGAAACTCTTGAAAGACCCCACAGATATGAATACAATCCTGGAAATATCTCCAGTGCTACTCAGTTATGACCAGGGGTCATCCCAATCAATAATAGTTCACGCTGCCTCATGCTTAACTCCCTTTTGAGAGGAGGATCCTGAGAAACACTGGTTATACCAAGGGATTTCACACACTCACCTGGACAGACACATACATGTTGTTGTTTAGTGGTCTTTGAGAATTTACTCACAATGAACTATTTCAAGACCCTAAAACCTAATATTGTTGGTGAAACCTATCAAATAAAATAGTGTAGTTCATTTTAATTAAGCGTTTATTTTAATTGGATTTATTACTCAAAAAGAGGTATATGGTCATGCAACTAATGGTGTTATGACACAACATGAAGAAAAATGCACACCTAACAATCAATGCAAATGCATTGTGTCCATGAAAAACAGGGTATGCTACTACGTGAAATCACAATTTTCTTCAAATGATAAATGCAAGATTTCCTATATGAAATCCTGACTAATACTTTAAAGCAAATCTAGTGCATGTACTATGCAAAATGCAAGATGCAAAGCATAATGATAATCAGATATTTTTGGATTTTTTGATATAAAAATGAGATATTAAAGCAAAAGAATGATTCTACAACCCCCAAACTCTGCAAGCACGATCAAGCAGCACTCAAGCAAAGTACTAAGGTAAAAGAAATCTAATGCACTAATCCCAAAACAAAAAATAGAAAATGTAATGACAAGAACATTCATCAAAAAATAAATTTTACCCTAAACAAAATGTCTCTAGTTAGAAACAGAGGTGTATATAGACTCTAGCAGTATCAAAGGATACTCAACAATCATCCAAAATCACCTAGCAACAATCAATCTTCCTCTATAAGGAAAAACTAAGGGCATACACGACTGTTCGCAGTAAACCCACGTGTGTATGCGAAAACAGCAGTGAAACCTGTGTATATACGGGACTGTGAGTTAAAAACTCACGTACAGGAAGAAAGGTGCATAAAAATAAAGGCAAACAGACAAGCTAAGACAAACTTCACACCAATAAGACACTACCAGGAAAACATTCCCTTAGAACCGACATAGAAACAGAGAAAAAAGAGAAATTCAAAGTCATTGAATGTTGATAGAAAACCCCCAAAGGACAACTACTAGGAACTCCCCAACAGAGTCACCAATTCTGTTACAGAGAGAAACTCCTATGGCTTGGGGTACCACAACAGACAGCTTGACTCCAGAAATCAATCCTTTCCAATATGCAAGAGAAATCAAACATCTAACACTAAAGGATCAGACCTCATACCTTATTCTGGATGGTTGAAATAGATCCCCGTTGAGCTTTCCAACTTCAGCTTGAATTGATGAATCACTTCCTCAAGAACAAGTAAACAAGACAAGCATACTATATATATTGGTGTTAGATCTACTCTAGCATATATAATCAACAATGTATAAGCATTTGAAATCATCCATGGATAAAATATTCATTCAAACATACATTATTGGATAGGAAAAGATATTTCTATTAATATAAAATCAGAGATTACAATGAATACAACCTCTATCGGCACGTCTGCAATACGGAGAAACTAAATCCCCCACTTGGGCCTCCACCACCTCAATCCTCCATCTCTCAATAGCAAACTCACAAGCAAAAGGAAAGCTTGGGAAGAACACCAAAGTGCTCTAAGGGACAAAGGGATGTAGACTCAAGCACAATTTCCGGCAACAATGGACTATAATTTCTTTTCTCTCAATTCTCTCATGCCTTCAATGTATCCAAAGGGTTCCTTATATAGCTTTTCAATGGGGTAATGAAAGGTCAAATCCAAGTGATCTCAAGGCATATGGAAGTCCAGGAGACAAGTGATTTAGATCCATGTCAAGGAAAACTCCAAAAGGATTTGGATTTTGTACACATCCTGATGTACACGGTTTTATGGGTCAAACCTGCATATATATGCGATAAGGGGTTTAAAAGTCGCATATAGCAATTTTCAAATGTTTATAGGGATGGTCTAGGAAACATCAAAGGATAAAAAATGGTCCAAGGGGTCTAAGGAGTCTGCAGAGGGATAGGGGAAGTCCATACAAGTGTGATTCACCTAGTGTGGTAAAATCATCTAAAACACTAAACATAAAAAATATAAACCATCAAAACATAAAAACACTATTTCCATTTTAGGGTTTTTGTTTCTTACCGATATCACCCCACTGTCCACCAGGTGGGAGTGCTAGGTCAAGATCACCACTGAAGTTAGTGCCCGCATACACATAATCCTCCACCATGAGGAGTTGATCTCTCAACCATCGAAAGAATGGGTCACCGAAGTTTACCTTGCCTCTACCCACTCTAGTATGGGCCATAATCTGGACCCATCTCTGCATGTGAGGGTCCTACACCCTCAAATCTATAAATACCACCTGGGGTCTCATCTATGGAACCTGCTAAAAAAAGAAACAAGCTAGAATGGAACCAAATCCAAATTGCTTCAGCTCCCCCTACCAACACTTGGTCAGATGATCCTTGAAGATCGGAAGTAGAGCTTCCACCCAATTGAAAACTATTGCTGCCATGGCCTTTATGGCGTAGAGAATATGCACTCTAGATGCCTGGTGTACTCATTGGCTTCCCGCCACACTCTACGTGGTAAACAATACTATCCATAGAGGGCCATCCTCCACTGCTTTTATGGGAATTTTCTTCCTCGATGTCCTAGTCCCAGGAATGCAATAGTGGTTTATCAACTCCTGAGTAGTAATGTCCCCTCCATGGGAACCAGTAAAATATATGGGAGCACCCCGTATCGATAGGCCATTCAAGAAGTAGATGTCTTGTACTTCAACTGTCAATATGTGAGCACCAACCTCGAAATACTGTTGCTCCGAATTCCACATTCGGAGTATATGTTCTAATAGTCACTCATGTGATACCATATTGGGTGTGCGAAAGAACTTTAAGAGTCCACAGTCTCTCAATGCGGCTATACAATCCGCATTTCATTCGGCAAAGGCATTGTCATTGTCATGTTGCCTCTCTTTCCATATGACCTTTCTTGATCGATAAGAACCTATCAAAAACCATCACAAGACTAATTAGAAGCATTCCTAATCATCCAAATCATCAAGAATGAGCTAGTTTTTCTTGTGCATGCTTTTTTATTTACCCACGGCTGGAACCACCTATGTCCCATTGAAGACAGGCAGTGGCACCGCTTGTGCGCACTATTTTTGACGCTGTTCTAGCGGGGTACCACTTATCCCACAAGGGATAAGAGTGGTGCCCACTTCCATGGTTTTAGGGCTCACCTAATAAACCCAAAACACCACCAAAAATCAAAATTGAAGGCATGAAATGAAAGTGTAGGGTCTAAGCTATTACCTGGAATTGACGGTGCGTGAATGCGACAATAGATGTTGTGGATATCAATGACTAAAAATTTGGCCAAGAAAATGCTCCAAAGGCTCTCCACTATGGGTAAATGGTAAAATGTTTTGATTTTTTACTATTTACATGACTTTTATATACATTTTAGGGTTTGACATGTTATAGTTTTGTTTTAAAATCATTTATTACTCAAAATCTATCAGTCGTAATCCTTTAATGTTAGTTATTGGAGAATTTAACACTTTTTTTCAAGTCGTTGCAGGATAGAAGAGTGGTAGCAGTGAATTTTTGGAAGATCATTTTTTACTTTTTAGTACTAGCATAAAACGAAAAAAGTCTTTTGAGCGTTTATTGCGACACTTTGGTCATGCTCTTGAAACTTAGCATCAAAGGTCCCAGTCCTTTTCTGATTCTTTTAAAACTTGTAAAATATCTCATCGTGAAAAGAGACCTAGTTGAGTCTTCTTTAAACTCTCTTCGGTCTCCTTAAATAAAAAAATATTGTCGAGTGATCTTGTCTTCTTTAGGGTCGTTAAATCACTTGAAGAGTCATTCATTTGACGGTAGGTTATCACTTTTCCAGTTTAGGTTAACTATTTTACGAAAAAGGACCCTATAGAGTCTTCTTCTATGGTCGTTCAAACTCTCTAAACATGAATGATACCGAGTTAACTTTCATTGGACTTGTTAAATTAAACATTGAGAGACCCTCTTTTGGGAATGAACCCCTCCTCTCTCAGGTTCGTAAAACATATGAGTTTGGACTTGTCTTCGGACGAGCTATATTGAGTGTTTGTTACGCTCTTTGAACTCATAAAACCAAAAAGAGGCACTCATCAACCATGATGGGGAAAATGGGAAGGAAATCATTTTGCAAATAAATGGCAGTAATTTGTTGTTACCTTTGAACATGGCACTTCTCTGCATTTCATTTCAGTCAATTGGGTATTCAGTTGATCTCTATGACAATCCACTTTCATGAGTCATGTGACTCCTTTGATTCTTTCAAAAGAATGCATTGTCCACCATCGCACTGTGTGTTTTTCTGGTCTAGTCATGCTGCCAAGTCTTTTGTCATGCTACTCGATGTTCAAAGGGAAGTTGAATAAGTTTTTACCTCTGCAGTCAAAACAGTCTCTATGTCAATACTTTTGACTCAGTCTTATGGTTACCTTATTCACATCATTCCAGAACTTTGTTCTGAGTTTTATGTCATCGATGTGCGACTCATCATGGCCCTCCTTCGACAAGACTATTCCAATCGACATCAGCTCATCATCCAGGAAATAGTCTTAGAAACAAAATTTAGTACCTTGAGATCTGTATGCCTCAATGACAGATTCTCTCGCTCTCGACATAGGTTCACATCATTGACCTTTGATCGATAGAATTGACTAGGTGTTTGACATCAAGACATCTATTCATACTCAGTAGATTGTACTAGGGTACCTTGGGAATCATTGACATCAATGGTGATCTCCCTCGCACTTGTTAACGGTTGACATTATTGGCCGGTAATCAAGTGGTTTCTACCATGTTCGACTTCAGAACATTGTAATCACATGGATAGAATCGTACTTTGTGGAAGACGAGATGAAAAGCCTGGGTATTTGTTTAGCGCTCATTACTTTCCCCAAGTTGCGATGGAGTTTTGTATATCTAGCATGGATCCACATTTGTATAGTCGTGTCTATGCTCAAATTTGTGTCTGTATGACATAGATCTACGTTGTATGTCTGGTAGCTATGTCTGAGTTTGAGTCATCTATCACATGGATCTATGCTGTATTATAGTAGCCATGCATGTTTATTCCTCTCATGGATCTGTTGTGTATTGGTCTGTAGCCATGAGTTGGTTACATTTGTCTATGAGTCAAAAGTATTAATGTACTACAGATGCCTACTCTACAACACTCTTTGACCGAGCCGAATCTCACCTCGAAGTGACAACTTGTTCTCTCAAAGCTCTCACTTATCATATCCCTCTAAGCCTCATGCTTTGGGGGGCATTTTGTTATACCTAAATCCTATCACCATCATGTGATGAGATCCTTAAACCCTATGTTTTCCCTTAATCCCAAAACTTGGAGTGGAAACTTGCTCTGTTTGTCAATTCTACTTGAAAAAACCTAGCACCGCGCTTACCCTTTGGATGATGAGTGGTACCCTATTCAGCACTACCTGTATCCTGTTATAGAGAAGCGGTGCCACCGCCTATAGGCTTTGTTCTTAAAGTGGTTCTTACCTAAACCGCTTTTTCATAAGGGAACAAAAGTGGTACCCTAGGTAAAATGGGAAAAAAAGAAGTTTCTAGAGGCTTCTATATCATGAGCCTCATGTCCTCCCTTATCCCTATCAATATGGGTTATTTTCAGCTCGAGATCCCCCTTGGTAGGATCTTAGATCCACCTCATCCACAATTCTCTCAACTATCCCTATCCATTGATCCTTATAAATACAAGCTCATATCCATAGTTAAGGGGGAGAACTGAATAGGTATTGTTATGCTGTTGAATTGACTACCTAGTCCAAATCATTAGAGAGCATAGAGAGCAAGTTGGAGCTTATGGGGATGAAGTGCTTGTCTCGTGGAGGAGCTCATAGACACTAAGGAAATGGTTGTAAGCTTCTTCATACATTCTTAATGCAAAACTAATTTCCTTCCCACATATCTGTTGTTTTGATTTCACATGTATATGTTACTAGATTCCTTAGTCACTAGTATGGATATGTAGATGATTTTGTGGTAGCTTTGATGTGCTTATATGTTTCACATGTTTGCAGGTACACAAGTTCATGATCGAGGCAGTATTCTAGGTGTCTACAACATTCAGGGAAGGTCTTCATCCTTTGTCCTTCACTCATTTGTTCTGGATCTAAACCATTCAGAATAGAGGAATAGCTTCTATCCGCAGAAGGTGCAATATTCCTGATAACACAGTCCATAGCTATGACTTCTTATGCACAACCTGTGCCATAGCAGCAGACCCATGCACCTACTTGGCCAGCATAACAATATGTGGGACAGATGCCCACATTTGTAGCACCCATAGCCCCTCAAGTCTACTATGCACCACCCGTACAAGCCACCCAAACCCCCACCCCAGCTCCACCTGCTCCTTTGGGACAAGTGTTTGGACAACAAAATCATCCCACCCAACCAGCCCATAATAACCAATAATACCAAGACAGAAACAACCGAGCAAGGAATCAAGGCAACAACTGACCACAAGGAGGCGGTCAACAACCAAATCCTCCCAAAAACACCAAGTGAAACTGACCAGCCCAAAACCCCTAGCAACCAAACCAACCTAGACACAACGCTCTATTACGCACAAACCAACTATGCAAACTATGCGAAGTCTATGGGAACTATACACATGAGTGCCCCTTCATGGGTCACACTAAGTAGGCCATTCACAATGAGGTTCAACATGCTACCAATATGACAGCCCCAGCTCAACCCAACCCAGCACCACCAGGACCTCCACCCATGGTGCTCCAAAACCCATTACCAGTCTAAGGACTGGTAGAAATCGCACCCGCTCCCCAACCCAAGTCCAATGCCCTAGGGGCTCCTCCAATAGCAGAAACAAGTGTTCACCACATGCTAGCCTTGACAAACAAAGAGGTCAATTTATAGACCAGATGAAATTAGTACGAAACTAACACTAAACCCATTGACCCATCAGTGATATCCATGTCCAAAACAACTAATGCACCTCTTCATTTACCCCCTTTTCCCCTGCGCCCCCCCATATGGCGAGTTTCCAACAATGTCACGGCTAGAGCTACTATAAGCTATAGCATTGTGGATGAATTGGCCCAAACACCTATGGCTATGTCTGCTCTTGAGGTACTTAAAACTTTCCCAACACAGTGAAAATCCTTACTAGATGCCCTCGATGTCGTAGGCCCCTCTGAATCCAAGTTGATCACATTCGACATGGAGAACCGCGGATGCCATCAACCATTGCTTTTCAAATGCTGGTATCCATTCCAAATTTGGTCGCGCATGGGTGTATCATGGACGAGGGCTCATCCATGTGTGTCATGTCAACCTTAGTCTGGCAGAAGCTTGGATCCCCAATTTTGCAACCATCTTCTACTACTCTGCGGGCTTATGATGGCCATCCCACTAAATCCCAAGGAATCCTCCCACACGTTCCCATCACATTAGCTGGGAAAATAGTATTGATTGACATAGAGGTTGTCAATGCTTAGTTGAACCTTCTCCTTAGAAGAAGTTATTTGTATGCTATGACAATCGTAGCATCAATTGTTTTTCATCTCATGATGTTTCCTCACGATAGGAAATGCATGACGATTGGCCAACTAACTTATCACAATATACAAGGGCTAACTGCACCAGCCAATGTTATCCCTAAAATCAATGCCATCGATTCGCAAGGGCTAATCGCACCCGCCAATGTTATCCCTGTGGCCAACACCATGGTTGACAACATACCAGCCTCCCCATTTTTGAATGTGGGCCCTGGGTTGTTTGTCGATACCACAATGATGGCTTCCTTCCCCTTAGTGTCACCACCACCGACATAACATGATACTATGTATTTTTTCATGCTCTCATCTAGCACTACTGTACCCAAACATTAACTATAGCCACAACCCCAACAACAGCCACAACATCATCCACAGCCTCAACATCATCAGCAGTTGCAACATTATGCACAACCGTAACCACAACCCCATCCCCACATGCAACCATCAAGGAGTTATTTGGTCTCCTCCCCAATCCACACAATCCTCTTCCTATTTCCCCCATTGGGTGTCATGAGTAAGCTAGTAATGGCTACCTTAAACTTACCCAATTTTACATTGGGGATTCCTATGTGGTACCTCAATCCACCATCCCAACCTCCAATGCCCCAGGTATTCTTAACCCCAGTATAACCCATTACAGTTGAATCTCATCCTCCACCCAGCCCGCAAAAACCAACCACTGCACCCGCACCCACACTTCCCCACCCAAAAAGGCCTAGGGGAAAAAATGCGAAATCTACTGCTGAACCTTGACAGATCCTGCCTTGTGCTATCAATGAAGAATAGGGCCATGCAACTCAAACCTACCCTAAGATTCCCATAATCCACATACATTTGGATGCCATGGATACAACATAAAACCTCCCCATGGTTGAACTCCCAAGCGGGCCAATAGTGAGAAACAAATCATTGAGAACAAACCATGCTTGTACCCTTTGCGTATTGTATGGACACTATTCTCACCACTACTAGGACTTGTCCAAGTTTCGAATAGCCCTAGCCAACCTTCAATGTTAGCTAGAATATTTCACCTCCTGCGGATAGCAAGGTCTTTCACTGGTTTGAATGGTTCAGATCTAGAATAGATAGAGGAGAGAGGTTGAAGACTCTCCCTAGATGCTGTAGATATCTGGAATACAAGGCTTTGATAGTCCACCTGTGTACCTGTAATCAAGCTCAACACAAAATAGATCAAAGCAACCAGAATATGATCTACTAATCTATGCTAGTGACTAAGGAATCTAGCAACATATATGCGAAATCATAACAACAACAACATATGTGGGACGGAAATCAAATTCCATTAATGAAATATGAAGAAGTTTACAACCAAGCCTTAGTGTTGACATGCATCTCCATGAAACCAAATTATCATCCCCAATAGCTCTGACTCTAGCTCTCTATGCTCTCTCCAAATGATATTGGGCCAAGGATCAATCCAACAGCATAACAATATCTTCAAATGTTCTCCCCTCAAGCATGGCTATGAGCTCATATTTATAGGGCTTTAATGGATAGAGATGGTTGAGAAATTAGTGGATGAGGTGGCCTCTAAGATCCTAGGATGAGGGATCTCGAGCTCAACCAACCCACAATAGTAGGGATAAGGTAGTACACGAGGCTTATCATCTAGAAGCCTTGAGAAACTTCTCTTTTTCCCTTTTTACCCAGGGTACCGTGCTTCTCCTTCTATGACAGAGCAGTTCTGGTAATAACCGCCTATGGACCAAGGGAAATGGGTGGTGGCAATCCTTGTGGACAACCGATGAAAGGTGGTGCGAGTAGGGGTACCGCTCCTGGATAAAGGGGCATACGCGGTGCTAGGAATTCGTATGATAGATTGATGAAAAACCATTTAGTTTCCACTCTAGAAGCTGAGATTTAGGGAAAGTAGGTATGTCAAATGTCTTATCACATGATGGTGATAGGATTTTGGTATAACATAATTCCCCCCAAAGCATGAGTCTTATAGTGATACGATAAAAGAGATCTTTGAGAACAAGTCATTGCTAGGAGATGAAAATGTCGGATCGATCAGAGTATGCAGTCAAGTAGGCATCTATAGTACATCAGTATGTTGACTCATATACAAAAGTAACCAAACTCATAGCTGCAGACCAATACACGACAGATCCATGAGTGGAATAAGTGAGAAACAAGTCATTGAGAAAAAACCATGCTTGTGCCCTTTGTGGATTGTATGGACACTATTCTCACCACTGCCAGGACTTGTCCAAGTTTTGAATGGCCCTAGCCAACCTTCGACAACATGCCCTTGAATCTGAAATCACTTTGATCAAAGAAGTCCACCCCCACCTCCTTCTTCAGACACCATGTCCATTTACATGATATCTAGTTCCACAGGTCCTCTTGTCTCCACCCTCTCCTGGTAGATCCAATAGTGAGAAATAATTCATTGAGAACAAACCATGCTTGTGCCCTTTGTAGATTGTATGGACATTATTCTCACCACTTCCAGGACTTGTCCAAGTTTCAAATGGCCCTAGACAACTTTCGATAACATGCCCTTGAATCTGAGATCACTTTTATCGAAGAAGTCCACCCCCCACCTCCTTCTTCAGACACCATTTCCATTTACATGATGTCCAGTTCCATAGGCCCTCTTGTCTCCACCATCACTGACGATCCATTAGACCTGTCTCTTCATTGATTTCACAATGATGAGGAGATACTTGAAGCCTTAACCACCATGGAATACTTGTGGGATGATATGCACCATCGCTTGTTCTTCCTCCCCAAATAACTTGTGTCACAGTCTGACAAGTTTTCTGTGGAAACAAAATATTTCATTCATGGGAAATTCTATTGGTTCAAGAATCCCATCCCAACACCAGATTCCTTCGAAGAAGGGAACATGACCAACATCTCACTAACCATCAAAATCAACATCTCAACCAACCCTGAGGTTGTTGAGGAAATCATACTGGGGGAATCTTGCTCCTCAAAAGAAGTCGCTTCCTACAAAGTGCTCTTCCAAGAATTCCACGACATCTTTTCCTGGTCCTACACTGAAATTATCGGGTTGGATCCCTCCATTTTGGAGCACCACATCGACACATTACTTGATGTGGCCCCCATATGCCAAAATCAATGACCCATCCATCCCTCCAAAGCTAGCGCGGTCAAAGATGAAATCGTGAATCTGTGCACAAATGGCTTCATTTACCCCATTGTGTACACCACTTGGGTTTCAAATCCTATTCCCGTGAATAAAAAACAGGGTACCATCTGCGTTTGCACAGAATTCCACGATATGAATTGGGTGTGTCCCAAAGATAACTTCCCAATACCCTTCATTGATCAAATCATTGATCCATGCACCAGACATGAGTTATTTTCCTTCATGGACAGCTTTTCCGGATATAACCAAATTTAGATCCGGAAATAAGATCATCACAAGAATGCATTCACAATCCTATGGGGCACATTCACCTACCAAGTAATGCCCTTTCGTTTGAAGAATGTTGGATCCACCTTCCATCATTCCATGACACATTGTTTCTGCGACCTCATCCACATCATGTTGGTCTATCTTGACAATCGCATTACGCGGTCACAGAAACAAGCACAACAAATAGATGACTTGCGGCAAGCCTTCCTGCAATGTCACAAGTACAAAATCTGCTTGACCCCCTTCGAGTGTGTTTTTTGTGTCTCAACAGGCCATCTCCTAGGTTTCATCATGTCACACAAAGGAATGACCGCTGATCCCCTAGAACTCCAAACCACTTTCCCTCTAACATCACCTTTTTAAGAGACGTGTAGTTCAGCTTGTAATATATTCTTCTCCTTTTTTTTTACACATTTTTTAAAGTGAGTCTTATGTATTATTTCCTTCATTGCTCCAGATGGATCCTGCATCGGATCAGTACACTGGATTTACTGATAGAGCAATAAAATGGTCTCCAAACCTTGCCTCGGCTGCATGGGTCATCTACTCCCTATCGCATGAGTTGATCCTTATCGATGAAATATGCATGGGCATTGCGACCAACAACTAGGATGAATATGATGGTGTCAATGGCCTCTTGGCTGCCACTCTCTAGTTGGGAATTTTCCATCTCGATGTCTTCTTAGACTCCCAGCTGCTTGTCTCCCAGTTGAACAACTACTACTGGGTACGTGATCCCTTCCTCTCTAGAAAATTTCTGCACACTAAACAGATGGTTAGAACATTTGAATCCATCACATTCACACATGTGCCCAGAGACCTCAATAGTGTAGCGGATCAAATGGCTAATGACATTCTAAATTGGCACATTGTTGACGGGCAAATATGACTTGCTCGCAACAAGGGGAGACAACCCAGACCGGGATCCTTAAAGCATGTTCCAAGCTGTTTGGAATGGTTGTTCCCGACGGGTTTTATGGCTCCGTTAGCCAAAGAATTAATCTAAAAGAAATCTAAAAGATAAAACTAAATCAAATGTACAGGAAAACCAATAACTAATCTAAAAAAAAGAAAATATTATAAAAATCTAATCTATTTATTTATATATACATATATGTAATAACGTTTACAATATTGAAAAAATAGGAAACCCAATTGCTATTTTTGTGAATAATCTTTTTAATTTTCCAATAAAAGGATAAGCTGAAAATAAAGTAAATATAATTGAAATAAAGTATAATGGAAACATCCACTAATACTTTAATCAATCAAAGAAAATTAAATTAAATAAACTATTTAAAGTATATCTAACCTAAAATATTTCTTGATAAAAAAGAACCTTTACTTCTTTTACGTGTACTTTAATTAAATAGAAATAAAGTGTTAGGTAATAACTCCCGATTGATTATTATTCCAATGCAAATGCCTATATTTATACAAATCATATGACGGTTGGGTTTCACCTTCCGTCCAGCCTTTTCGGCTTCCTACTATTTATTTATTTATTTACAATAATCCCTACGGATTATATTCTAACAATCCCCCTCTTAATCCGAAGGGGTGTTCGTAAGTCCGAGCATGTTTCTGAATCTTTCAAACTTTTCTCGTCCAAGCGCTTTGGTGAAGATGTCTACAATTTGATCATTTGTGGAACAATGTCGAAGATGGACTGTCTTGGCCTCTACATGATGTCGAATCAAATGATACTTTGTGTTGATGTGTTTGGTTCGATCATGGAATTTAGGATTCTTAGCCAGCTTGATTGCAGAAGTATTGTCGATCAATAATGGTGTGGAGTCCTCTTGTTTTTCTTGCAAATCTTCAAGTATATTTCTGAGCCATACTATTTCTTTCGTTGCTTCAGCTACAGCCACATATTCTGCTTCTGTTGTTGAATCTGCCGGAACTGACTGTTTGTGTGATCTCCATGAGACAACTGCTGATCCAAGACTCATAGTGTATCCAGAAGTTGATACTCCTGTCTCTTTATCGCCATCAAAATCTGAGTCTGAGTACCCAATAAGTTTGAAGTCATCCACTTTAGAGTACTTGAGTCCAACGTCTTGAGTCCCCTTCAAGTATCTTAGAACTCTTTTTGCAGCTGACCAGTGTCCTTCACAAGTTTTATGCATGAACCTTGAAAGTATGCCAACAACATAAGAAATATCTGGTCTAGTTGTTGTAAGGTAGATAATATTTCCTACAAGTTGTCGATACTTGGTCGCATCCTCAAATTTTTTTCCTTCGCTTGATGTGAGCTTCATTTTTTGTTCCATTGGAGTAGATATAGGGTTGCATTCTGTCATGCAAAATTTGTTTAGTAGTTCTCCAACATATTTTTTCTGGGATAGGAATATGTACTTAGGATGTTGAGTGACTTCAATTCCTAATTAATAGTGGAGATGTCCCATATCTATCATTTCAAATATCTTTTTCAAATCTTTCTTTATGGATGCTATATAGCTCTCATTGTTCCCTGTCATCAAAAGTTCATCTACGTACACCACAAGATACACAACAGATCTTCCAACTTTCTTTATAAACAGTGTTGCATCATCAAGATCAAAATGTTCGAAATTTAACTTCAAAAGATGCTCGGTTAACTTTTCATACCATGTGCAAGGCGCTTGTTTTAGGCCATACAAGGATTTGACAAGCTTGCATACCTTTTGTTCTTTTCCTTTCACAACAAAGCCTTCTGGATGAGACATGAAGGCATTCTATTTCAAGTCTCCATTCAAGAAAGTAGTCTTCACATCCATCTGATGAACTTTCCACCCTTTCTGAGCAGCTAAAGAGAGTAAGGTACGGATGGTAGCCCATTTTGCTATAGGAGAGAATGTTTCTTCATAGTCAATTCCTTCTTTATGTGCATAGCCTTTTGCTACAAGCCTCGCTTTGTGCTTGTCAAGTGAGCCATCTAATTTGTATTTGTTCTTGTAGACCCAGTTGCAGCCAATTGGTTTGGTTCCAACTGGAGGGTCAACCAGCTTCCAGGTTCCATTCTTCATGAGTGCATCATACTCATTCTGCATAGCTTCTTTCCACTCAATTCAAGTAGAAGATTCTTCAAAGGAAGTTGCTTCAAAGTTAGCAGATAAATTAAATTCACAATCAAATGATACATCCATGTCATCACCTGAATTATCTGCTTCTCCTCCATGTCTTTTCGAACTTCTCGTTCCCATCTTTCCAACTTCATCCTGATGGACACTTTCAAGTGTCTTTGTGGCCCATTTAGGAATCTTTCGTGATGGTCCTAGTTGATCAGCTGGTGGTGCTTCATCATTGATTGAGAGTCTTTCAATTCTCTCATTCACATCATCCAGTTGAACCTCTTATTCAGGTGAAGTAGCAGGAACTTCTTCATGCGGGGGAGTTGGTGCTTCATATGGAAATTCCAAAGGTTGTTCCAGAATAGGAATCCCCCCTTCAAGGTTTGGAATTTCATATTCATTTTCATAATATGTCTTTGGATGAGGATAACTTTCCAAATGATCAAGCTGTCTCTCAATGGACTGGTCATTTTTATTAGTTTCAAGAAAAATGACATCTCTGGAAATAACAAATTTCTTGTTTACCTCATCATACAGACAGTATGCCTTGGAGTATTCTTCGTACCCCAGGAAAATGCATTTTCTGCTTTGAGCACCAAGCTTGTTTCTTTGCTCCTTTGGAATCAAGGCATAACAGGTGGAACCAAAAACTCTGAGATGCTTGACTGAAGGCAGATGGCCAAACCACATTTCATGTGGAGTCTTGTTATCAAGAGCATTTGAGGGACTTCTATTTCTCAAATAGGATGCACATTTTACTGCATCACCCCAAAACATTAGTTTTACATTCTTGAAAAACATCATTGAGCGAACCATATTCATTATGGTTCTATTCATTCTTTCTGCTACACCATTTTGTTGAGGATTGTAGGGAACTGTAGTCTGATGTGCAATTCCATGTTGGCAAAGATAATCTTCAAAAGCATTTGAAGTGTATTCTTTCCCATTATCAGTACGAAATGTACCAATTTTTTATTGTGCTTGTTTTTCAATCAATGCATGAAAGTCTTTGAATGTTTGAAATGCTTCTGATTTTGTCTTTAAACATTAAATCCAGCACATTCTTGAGTAGTCATCAACAAATGTCATAAAATACTTATTCCCATGAGCAGAAGGAGTTGGCATTGTGCCACACAAATCAGAATGCACTAACTCTAATTTCCTACTTGCTCTGAAATTAGATTCATGGAATAGAAGCTTACTATGTTTCCCTAATATACATGCATCACATTTGTTCTTCTCTTTGGGAATGTTGGACAAACCAAATACACCATTCTTTCTCAACAAACGAAGACTGTTATAATTCAAATGACCAAATATTGCATGCCACAATGAACTAGATGACATATTACCTTCTCCATGCTGAGAGAGGTAGGCATAGTTCTGAATTCTTGCAGATGAACCCTTCAGCTTCAGCAGCTTCCCATCTTCGTATCTAGTCATGATGACTTGGTTGTCAGAGGACTTTCTTATTTCAACGATTCCATAAAACATGTGGATCAAATGGCCTCGCTGTCGAATCTCCACCAAGGACAGCAGGCTTCTCTGTAACTCTGGAAGATAGAGAACATTCTTCAACAAGAAATCGGGGAATCCAGGCATCTTCAGTCGAATGGTGCCCATTCCCTTTGGTTTAAGGCTTGACTTATCTGCAAAGTAAACTATGCCATCTATTGTTTCATTAAGTTCTTCAAAACAGTCTTTTCTAAATGTCATGTGTGATGTTGCACCAGTATCAAGCAGCCAACAATCTTTGTAAGATGAAAGTGAAGTCATTTCATTAATTCCAAGATTACAATGTGCAACAATATAAGAATCAGAAGATTTACTAGCATCTTGGTCATCTTTCTTCTGGTTATGTTTGTCTTTGATGGAGTCCCACTAAGCCCAACATTTATCTGATGTGTGACCAGTCTTTCCACAATGCTTGCACTGTAAATCTGATCTTTTGTTGAAGTTGTTTCTGCCCCCTCTGCCTCTGAAGTTTCTTCTTCTTCCTGGTCCTCTCTTGCTGCAATCTCCCTTGGAAGGGTCTTTGGATTGGTCTTTGCCAGCAAGGGTAGCACCAATACTAGATGCCAAAGATAGCATCTTTACAACTGTTAGTGTAATTTACAATAATGAACTTGATATGACAAAGAGAAATAGAAAAAATAAGAACCTTGCAGGTCTACAGTCTCTGCCAAGGTGATTTACAATCTCAACTTCAGGTTTTAAAGATGATACAATGACATATAAAATATTACAACCAACAGTCAACAATTATCTCAGCTCTTCAAAATTTTATGCAGTCAACATGATGGGCAGTCTCAGCAATCTTGTTTCACGTAGAATGTGATCACAACTTCAGTCTTCAAGTGGATGTTTGCAGCAATATTTAGATTCCGCCTCCATGCACTTCACAAGTAGTCTTGAGGGAGAGCACCAGCTTGATTACAATATTCAGGTGGATATGAGCAGCTTCAGGAAAATGGAAGTAATTTACAACAAACACCAACAGTATTCTGCTGTATCTATCACTCAAGCTCAAAGCACAACTTCAAATCGAAAGGAGAAAACACAGCACTCACATCCATTCTAACTCAAAGCTTTAATAAAGCAGTCATGGGCATCTTCAATACACATCAACCATATGAAAATACCAGTCACAACTCTTACAAACTTGAACCATGAGAGGCCACTCGCATGAGAAATTTTGCACACTATTCTTCAATACAAAAGATTAGGGCAAAAATTAGGGTTTTTGTATTTCAATGAACAAAAATGTTTTACCTCCACGCTCATAGCTCGCAGCAATAACTCTGATAGGTATTAGAGCAGTCTTCCAGTCGCAGCAGTCTTCAAGTCACAGTCGGTATTCAGCTCAACATACCAGCAATATTCAACATTCAAAACGATGCAGCAATCCTCACAGCAGTCGGTATTCAGCTCCAAAACTCACGCTGAAAAATATATGATCAGTCTTCACTGACAGTAGCATGTATACACCATTATTCTCCAAAGCAGTATATATATCAGTCAGCAATATCACAATATCATTCAACCACTGATAGGTATTATATCACAATATCATTTAACCACAATATCATTCAACGAGAGAATGCAGTCTTCACGCACTAGCATAACGAGAGAATGTAGTCTTCACACTGTCTTCAGCAGTCGCAGCAACTCCACGCAGCAAAACATAGATTCCAACGCAGGCTCTTCACGCTCTGGCTCAGTCTTCAGGTAGTCTTTAATACATAGTCCGTGCTCTGAGGGAGTCTTTAATACACGGTCCATGCAGAAATCATTATATATCACTTCAGCCTTCTTTTCAGCTTCCACACAGTCTTTAAAATACCACTGATAGGTATTTATTCCTCCAACGCAGCCTTCACTTCACCACGCAGTCTTTAAAATAATCACCAGACTCTCTCCAACGCAACCAGCAGTCTCTTCAAACAGTCTCCACGCAAATGTATGAGAGCGTGGTTATATATTAGGGTTCGGTATAGCAGTCTTCTGAGCAACTACAGACTTATATTCTTCAATACATAAATGCTTTTCACTCAGAGTGGCGTAGCATATACAATCATTCAGTTCAGCCAGATCTTATAGCATAGATAATATTTCCAAGAAAAGTAAATAAAACATTTCCAGGAAAAGTAAATAAAACATTTCTAGCATTTCTGATTAACTATCATTAACATAAAAAAGTAAAGTAATTCCTTTCATATGTAAAAGATAATATAATTTTTAATTATAAATCATTATAATTAATAATTAATAATCAAAATAATGCTGGAAACAATAAAAATTGAAAGAAGAGTTTGCATTTAAATACAAATAATAGAAACTTGAAATCATTCAAAGTTTATATTATTGGTAGAAATAAATACACAGTTACCACATGTAATGAAGATTTTCGAAAACAGAAAACTCAAAATAATTCGATGGTTCAGTTCCACAAAAATTCTCCAGAAATGGGAAAGTGTATAAATTACAGAAAACTTCTAACAATCTTAATCCTGGAACCTAGATCTCTCTGGAAATCAGCTCCTGCACGTGCTCAATCCACCAGCCTCCTTCTTCAAAATCATTTGCAGAAAGAAAACATAAGTATGAAGAAAAACATTCCTCCATCCATCAGCCTCAGTGTAGTGCGTTCTTCCACTTCTGTTTTCTAGATCCCTTCAGGCAACAACGTTTCCAGAACCTTTGAGAGAAATCTCTTAAAGCCTCTGCCTGTCCCCTGTCTGCGTTGAACTGTGAAAGAAAAATCTCTCCAGCGCTGCCCAACTCTCCTCCCTTATTGGCAGTGAAAACTCCATTATTTATATCTACATGCAGGTGCCTTCTCTACTCGTTGTTTGTTAAGCTGATTGATCTGATCCGAAAATCCTCCCCTGTAGTGGCTTGGCAATCTTTTAAATCTGTATGCACACAATGTGTTGCAATTTTGCACTGATAGTAACACGTCAATCTCCTCACAATTAGATAACTCTGGCGAAAGGGCATTTCTCCCATAAACAACTATCAAAATAACCACATTTCAATGCTGAATTTCTGATTTAACTGAAGATTCAATGGCGATCTCCTTTAATGCGTTGGTTGATTGTAATCTATGTTTAGCATGTGGCATCCTGGTTTTATTGAAATCGTTGAGCTGGCTTCTTGTGTTATCTTTGGTGATATTTCTTGTGCTACCTGTACATAGAGGAAAACTTTTTTGACAAAAATAATCATTACAGGATAATCATTTCAATATCAACTGTCCCCTTTAAACCTAAACAACCAAAATGTATAATTTTTTGTTTATAAAAATCATTATTATATTATTATAATTGTGAGGTTGTTGTGAAGGTAAAACAAACTCAAGAGTTGGAATTTTCCTTTTGTAAAAATGTATACACTTTGGCTCCATATATATCATGAATATATATCCCTTGAACAATTTAATTTTTGGAAACATAAATAGTTAATGAAAACAAAAATTACCTTGAATTATAAGGAATAGTTTCACATAAGTAATTTAAACCAGCTTATAAAATGTGACCATCATGAATATATAAAAAGAAATAATTTGGAGAAGACATTCATATACAAAGGACCAAATGAATTTAAAAGAATACCATGAAAATTTTAATGAGAAGAGCTAGTAAGAGGTTGTAGTAATATGCAAAAACGCAGATATGTACTTTAGACCTGCCTCGCCGAATGTAAAAAAGAAAAGTATGCTCATTTCTAAACCTTCACATGTATCTTTTAAGATGTATATCGAATTGAGTATTTAGATAATCAATTTGAATTTGTCAATATGATAATTTGATCAATAAAGTAATAAAGGCTTGGAATTGAGAAAAGTTGTTAAAATATCAGCTTGGAATCCAAAACCAACCCACACTTGTGAAATTCAGTTACAGAAAATCTGTAGCCGAAAGCTACAGAAATGAAATCGGTAGCTACAGATTTCAAAATTTTTCTCTAGTGGGTTCCCTTCCCCTTGTAGTTGGGAAAGGGATCTGTTGGGAGACCAACAAATGGCGACTTTACGGGGCGAAGCAGTTATCTCTGCAAAAACGTGAAATCTGACTTATGTATGTAGTATGACAAGAAAAACTTTCTTTACTCAGATCAACATTTTTCTGAAGATAATAGAAATGTGCCTTTTGATAAGAATAGATTTCAAACTAATACCAGATTCGATTCTTTTATCATTATCCAGAAATTACCTTAAAAAATGATACGAATTTTAAGTTTTTTTCAGAAAACATAAGACTCCAAAATAAATTAGTCCTGGGAAAAACAACGCAATTTTGATATTTGACTAGTTTTTAAAGATATGATCCCAATACTACAGTCATGACCCTTCCCGGAAGCATCCATAGCTTCGAAAGGGTTGACTTTTAACCATACATCCTACCGTTCTAGTCCCAAGATAAGATAAAATAGAAATATTTAGAACTTCTCAATTTATTAATGGGTAAGCTGCATTAGAACCTCTTCACGAGTGTGGGATGGCTTTGGATTCTTATAGATTTTTTTATATATAACAATTTAAGATTTGGAATCCAAGTTTGCCACAGACGGAGCCCTCCTGCCCGCAGGCGTCCATAGCCTCGAAAGGGTACATCTTTTAACCCATTCTACCCAACGGCTTATATCCCAAGCTAATAAGTTTAAAGAAGGTTTCATACTCAGCATTTAAGTGCTCATCTACAATATATTTGCATGTTTATAATGGGGGAAGGTAATAGGAAACTCTTTACGAGTAAGATAGCATAAAGGATCTATAGATAACTTATTTTATTTTTAAATTGCAACTGCCTTCCCAGAACTGATTTCTAAATAAGTAATAGAATTCCTAGTTATAATGAATTCAATATTCATTAAATCCAATAATTTGAGGATAATGATAAAAGAAGCGAAGTAAAGTAAGAGTTTTGGTCTAGTAACAGTTCAATTTCGTTTTCTTTTATTTTCTAAGATAAGAACAGATTTCTAAAAGTCTAGCTTTCATCTTCTTTTATATAATCAGATTCCAAGTTTATGACAGAAAAACATTCCCAGATCCCAATCATTTTTCTTCCTTTTTTTTGGTTTTGAAAAATCAAAAGAACAACAAAAATCAAAAAGAAAAATAAAAATAAATTGAAAAGAAAACAACCAGTAATTACAAGTGTACAATATATACATGAGTTTTATTTGAGCAAATTACTGAAACAAAGGATTTCAAAGTCTATGAGAAAACTCTTGATAAAGAAAATGACATTTTAAATCAAATTATATACACATAACACATGAGTTTAATCAAGATCTCATCAATTGGAAAATAGGTTTAACAACATATGACTAATTACCAGTAAAGAAAGAAAATAAGGAATTAAAATAGATTAACATGTTTTAAAGTTTTTTATCCCTACTTTTTTTTTTTAAATCTTTCAATCAAGTCAAAGTTGTTTTTTAATAATTGATGGGATGTTAATATAATGTGTTTTATTCAGAAATAAAAGTAACAAAATAAATCCTAATGAGTATGCAGCTATAAAAGGATGAAAATTGCTTTATTTTAATGAGAAGATTTAAAAGAGAGATAAAGTAAGGAATTGCTTCCCTGATAATGACATCATCATCTCATTCTTAAAATTATGTTGTCGCAACTCCATATATCTGCATTTATTCAAATATAAAAAAGCATAAATCAATCTAAATTATAACCCTAATCTAAACTAATAAAATAGAATATATACAAACTAAGTAAATGTGTATTTCCAATGAAGCCATTCACGTAGCTTGAAACCTGCCAAAGAAAACAAGTCATGTATGAGTATTGGAAATCGGAATACTTTAAATTGAAATAAAGAAATTAAATCAAATTTTGCATGTACAAAGCATGAAAGATGACATGGAAACCTCTTGCTAAATGATTCCTCCCACCATGTATAAATCGGATCATAAAAATTGAGTTGGAAGAAAATAGATTTCTCATGAGAATCATGACTAAAAAGAATCTTATCAGAAGTATGATTCAAAATTCGTGAAAAAGGATCAGTAAAAAAGGTATCTTTTAACACAATATCATCATGACTAAATTCAAAAAGAACAAAATGACATTTGGGTATTATTTGGAAATCAAATATATCATTGTGTCTTTTAACGTGAATATTAAACTTGATGACATTAGCTTCAGATATGATTATCATGTTGCAATGAAGAAAATTAATGTTCAATACATCATGAATAAATTGTGCATCCCTTTCAATATTACAAATTGAATCATAATCCTGACAAAAGATAAAATAGATGAATATGCATGAGTCTGATGAGTAACGATAGTAGAAAAATTATGATCTTCTTCATGACAAATTTGAAATAAATCAGAATGGATATCAAAATATCCTTCATCCTCAAAAAATGTATTTCCTTGTATCCTATCAAAATCTGACCATAATGGAGTATTTCTTAGAAAATCATTAACATGTAAATGTAGTCTATGATCTGCAAAAACATCAAGATACAAAGAGTAGTAAGATTCAGAGTATAAAAGATTAAATGCCTCTTTACTGATACAATTTGCTTGTTTAACCGTTTTAACAGAAGCATCATTAGTAAAACTCTGATCTAATGAATTTTGTGAAGGAATGAAAGGAACTAACACATCATGAGAAGAAGATAATGAAATTATATCATCACAAGCACCTTCAGTTGAAGAATCAAGAATTTGTGGTTTATCTTCCATGGTAGTATGAAAAACAAGAGTTTTAGAATTATCACTTAATGTAAAAGTTGAATCATCATCTTTATTCTCTTGTTCTTGAAATTGCTTATCATAAGATTCTGTGATTGTCCATTTTCAGCAGTGGAATTAGAAAGAATAGATTCTAAATCATCTTCAACTGATGAACTAACATGCATACTATCTATTGCATATTTTTCATTCTTTTCCAAATCATGAAAATCAGAGAGAGAGGTAAGATAGAGAAACCAATCCATTTTGTCTTTTTTCAGAAAGTTGGTGTCTCTCACGAAACCTGCAACATATTAACATAAATATGGAAAATAAATCATCAAGAGATTCATCTTGGATTGGTTAACAAATGACCCTATCTTCCATCAAACCTTTTGGCCTCGCATGCCAACTAAACTCCCCCCAGACATTCCCAAGTTTGAAGTGAAGGTAGGGGAGTGCCCCCAAAACCATATCATGATGTTTCACCTATGGTGCTCATCAAATAGCATCATAGATGATTCGATCAGACTTAGACTGTTCCAACACACCCTCACAGGTGCTGCAGCCAAGTGGTACATTGAGCTACCACAAGCCAAGTGCCCGGATTTTAACTCCTTGTATTTCATGTTCCTACAGTATTTCCAACTCCCCGTTAGATATGACAAAGGGGTGGATATCTTGCTATCTTGCTTCCAGAATACTGCGACCCACATAACCGACCACATCCATGAGTGGCAGAAACGTCGTAGTTTGTGCAAGATTCAACTTGTTGACAGGATCTTCCTAGATTGGGTCCTAAAAACTTTGCTACCACCTTTAGAAAAGGATGTCACATCCGAACATCCCCAATCCAAAGAGGAGGCCATCTGGAAATCCCAGTAGTTTGATCTGATCTATGCACAGTCTGGATACCTTTACACTGTCATTCTAGACGCCCCCCATGTAGGCACCTCCTACCAGGATGCACTGGGGGCATCCCATGCTACATATGGAATCATATGTTCTATCTCCCACCAACCACAGCACCATCTGACACCACCTGCAATACCACCACCATCAAGCAACACCCCCAGTGTTTCCTACCAAAACCAAACTCCAGACTATGTAAGAATGATGTCCCAATCTGGAGCCACAACTTCTTATGCACAACCTATGCCACATTAGTAGGACCAGGCATTATATTGGCCGACACAACAATATACAAGACAAAATCCCACATTTGTGGCACCTACACCCCCCCAAGTCTACTATGCACAACTTGTGCAAGCCGCTCAAGCCCCCACCCCAACTCCTCCAGCATTTTTAGGACAGATGTTTGCACAAGAAAACCATCCCAACTAGCCAACCCCTAATAACCAACAAGGGAAAGCTAGAAATAACCAAGCCTGAAACCTAGGCAATAATCAACTGCAGGGAGATGGTCAACAACCTAACCCTCCCAACAATGTCAGGGAAAATCGGCCATCCCAAAATCCTCAGCATCCAAACACACCTAGGCGCAACACTTCATTGCACACAAATCATCCATGCAAGTTGTGTGAGGTCTACGAGAACTATACACACTAATTCCCATTCATGGGTCACACAAAACAGGCCATTCACAATGAGGTTCAGCATGCTACCAATATGGCATCCCCAGCTCAACCCAACTCGACACCACCAGGGCCTCCACCCATGGTCCTCCAAAACCCATTGCTAGTCCAAGGACTGGTAGCAACTGCACCTACTCCCTAGCCCAATCCCAATGCCCTAGGGGCACCTCCAACAACTGAAACAGGTGTTCACCACCTGCTAGCCATGACAAGTGAAGAGGTCAATTTATAGACCATACGAAATCAGTACATTACTAACACTGAACCCACTGACACATGAGTGGCATCTACGTCCAAAATAGCCAATGCACCTCTTCAGCTACCCCCCTTCCCTCCGTGCCCCCCCCATACGACGGATTGCCAATAATGTCATGGCTAGAGATGCTATAAGCTACAACATCACGGATGATTTGTCCCAAACACCTACACCCATTTCCACTCTTGAGGTACTCAAAACTTTCCCAACACATTGAAAATCCTTACTAGACACCCTTGGTGTTGTAGACCCCTCTGACTCCAAGTTGATCACATTCGACACAGAGAACAGAGAACCGTGGATGCCATCAACCATTTCCTTCCAAATCCTGGTATCCATTCGGAATCAGGTCATGCATCAGTGCATGGTGGACGAGGGGGCATGCATGTATGTTATGTCTACCTTAGTCTAGCAGAAGCTTGGATCCCTAATTATGCAACCATCCTCTACTACTCTATGGGATTATGATGTCCACCCCACTAAATCCCAGGGAATCCCCCAACACACTCCCATCACATTGGCTAGGAAAATAGTATTGATTGACATAGAGGTTGTCAATACTCAGTTGGACTATAACCTTCTCCTCGAAAGATGTTATATGTACGCCATGAGAGCCATTGCATCAACTTTTTTCTGCCTCATGATGTTCCCCCATGAAGGGAAAATCGTGACGGTTTACCAACTGACTTATCACGATCCACAAGGGATAATGACACCCACCAACGTTATCCCTACAATCAACACCATTGATCCCCAAGGGCTAACCACACCCACCAGTGTTATTCCTGTGGTCAACACCATGGTTGACAACATACTAGCCTTCTGATTGTTGAATGTGGTCCCTGGGTTGTTTTCCCATACCACCATGATGACTTCTTTCCCCTTAGTGTCACCACCACTGACACCAAATGAGACTACATATTTCTACATGCTTTCATCCATCATTGTTGCACCTAAACACCCACTGCAGCTGCAGCCCCAACCACAATCACAACACCATCTACAGCCACAACATCATCAATAGCCACAGTATCATCCGCAGCCACAACATAATGTGCAGCCACCACCACGACCTCATCCCCACATGCAACCATCAAGGATTTATCTGGGCTCCACTCTAGTCCACACAATTCCCTTCCTCTTTCCCCTACCTGGTGTCATGAGTAAGCCAGTAATGGATACCTTAAACTTACCCAATTTCACATGGGGGATTCCCCTATGGTACCTTGATCCACCCTCCCAACCACCAATTCCCCAGGTAGTCTTAACCCTAGTACAACCCATAGTGGTTGAATCTCATCCTCCACCCAGCTCTCAAAAACCAACCATCGCACCCACACCAACATCACCTCACCCCAAAAGGGCCAGGGGAAAAAACGTGAAAGCTACCACTGAACCTCGACAGATCTTGCCTTGTGTCATGTGTGAAGAATAGGGCCATCCAAATCAAAACTGCCTTGAGATTCCTATAATCCGTGCGCACTTCGATGCCATGGATACAACAGAAAACCTCCCTGTGGTTGAGCTCCCAAGCGGGCCAATAGTGAGAAACAAGTCATTGAGAACAAACCATGCTTGCACTATTTGCGGATTGTATTGACACTATTCTCACCACTGCCAAGACTTTTCTGAGTTTTGAATAGATCTAGCCAACCTTTGACAACATTTCCTTGAATCTAAGATCACTCTAATCGAAGAAGTTCACCCCCCACCTCCCTCTTCAGACACCATGTCCATTTACATGATGTCCAGTTCTATAGACTCTCTCATCTCCACCATCAATGATAGCCCATCAGACCTATCTCTTCATTGCTTCTGCAATGATGAGGAGATACTTGAAGCCTTAACTGCCCCGAAATACCCATGGGACGACATGTACCATAACTCGTTCTTCCTCCCTGAAGAGATGGTGTCACAGCCTGACCAGTTTTCTATGGAAACCAAAGATTTCATTCATGGGAAAGTCGACTGGTTCAAAAATCCCATTTTGACACCAAATGCCTTCGAAGAAGGGAACATGGAAAACATCTTACCAACCATCAAAATCAACATCTCAACCAATCGTGAGGTTGTTGAAGAAATCATGTTGGAGGCCTATTTCTCCCCAAAAGAAGTTGCTTCCTGCAAAGTGCTCTTCCAAGAATTCCATGACATCTTTGCCTGGTCCTACACTGAAATGCTCAGGTTGGCTCCATCCATTGTGGAAAACCACATCAACGCATGGCCTGATGTGGCCCCCATGCAACAAAAGCAATGGCCCATCCATCCCTCCAAAGATTATGCAGTCAAAGCTGAAATGGAGAAGCTGTGCACAATCGGCTTCATTTACCCCATTACATACACCCCTTGGGTTTCAAACCCTCTTCCCATGAATAAAAAATAGGGTACCATCCACATTTGCAAAGACTTCCAAGATCTAAATGGGGCATGTCCAAAAGACAACTTTTGAACACCTTTCATTGATCAGATCATCGATACATGCACCGAGCATGAGGTCTTTTCCTTCATGGATGGATTTTCTGCATATAACCAAATCCATATCTGAAAAGAAGATCGTTACAATACTGCATTCACAACCCCGTGGGGCACATTCACCTATCGAGTAATGCCCTTTGGTGTGAATAACACTGGATACACCTTCCAGCATGCCATGACACACTGTTTCTGCGACCTCATCCACATCATGTTGGTCTATCTTGACAACCTCATGGCGCAGTCACAGAAGCAAGCAAAACACATAGATGACTTACAGAAAACCTTCCTACAATGTCGCATGTACAAAATCCGCTTGAACCCTTTCAAGTGTGTTTTCTGTGTCCCAATGGGCCATCTCCTAGGGTTCATCATGTCACTTAAAGGAATGACCGTTGATCCCCTAAAAGTCCAAACCACTTTCCCTCTAACATCACCTCTTTAAGTGACGGTAGTTCAACTTGTAATATAGTCTTGTCCCTTTTTGTTTTACACATTTTTTAAAGTGATACTTATGTATTGTTTTCCTTCATTTCTCTAGATGGATCCTACCTAGGATTGGTACATTGGATTTGCTGACGGAGCAAGCAGATGGTCTCCAAACCTCACCTCGGCTACATGGGTCATCTACTCCCCATCACATGAGTTGATCCATATCGACAGAACATATGTGGGCGGTGTGACTAACAACCAAGATGAATATGATAGCAGCAATGGACTCTTGAATACCACTCTCCAGTTGGGAATTTTCCATCTCGATGTCTTATTATACTCCCAGCTGCTTGTCTCCTAGTTGAACAACTACTACCAAGTACGTGATCCATACCTCTTTAGAAAATTCCTGTGCACTAAACAGATGGTTAGAACATTTGAATCTATCACATTCACACATGTTCCCAGAAACCTTAATAGTGTAGCAGATCAAATGGCTAATGAAATTTTAAATTGGCACATTCATAATCGCATATAGGAAACATACAAACACAACATCATGCATAATCATATATAAAGCATACACACACATGTAAAAATACACCACATAGGCATTGCATTTCATTTCACCATAAAAAGACTCACATATAAAACCATAAAAAGTGCATCCACGTGCATAAATATATATATATATATATATATATAGATAAATCGCATGTCCAAAATATTTCCAGTACAAAATGAGAAGCCACATATGCTTTCTCAGCTGAATATACATAGCGATGCAAAAAATCCTAAGTGCACCAACGCACTAGGGGAAGCCCCACTAGCTTCTAGTTTGACTCAGACACATCCTCATAACCTGAATCAGTATCATCATCATCTTCTTCCTCAGAAGACTCATCTTCCTCTGCAGGAAGATCCCCTTGTGTCGCCCGACAAAAGTAATCACAGGATATGGCCATCCTCCTCATCACAGACATCCACTCCGGAGGCACACTATGAATGGCGGCAATCAGATCATTGTCCAAATGCTGCCAGCCATCATCAGAGATCCCCTCAACTATCCACTCCAAGTGCAGCAAAATAGTCTCCACCTCCCGTCGTCTCCGGCGAGTGTTTTCCATAGGGACCACCGCCTCTGATACCCGGGCGGCGAGCAGGGACCAACATTTGCATACAAAAACAAAGACAACATAAGTCTATACATATAATCATCAACCAGCTCAACTACACTATGTATAAATATGAACACAAAAACATCACACATACATACCAGCTGGTCCCCATGCCTGACCGAGAGCTCGAGGCATCTCAGGGTCCCCACAATAGTCCATACCCACATAAGGGTACTCCTCAATAATCACTGAGAGTTTCTGCCACTGCTCAAGAAACTCCTCAGTGAAGAAGAGGCCCACTTTGCCGCCACCCTCTCGTACCATCATCTGGCACCACCTATGCATCTGCGGCTCCCGCGGACCACCTTCCCGCACTGGCCGGTGTGGACGTAGAGTAGGTACTTTCTCAAAAAATAAAGCACATAAGAAGGAACCAAAGCAAAAGTATCCCCTAGATGCCCTCACATTGTTTAGCTGACACCGAATAGCCAGAAGGTACATTTGGGCCCATCCATAGTAAGTTCCCCCCATGGCATGCTCTACTATATGTAGCTGTCCTCCAGATATCTTGTGACTCCCCGTGGAGCCCAATATGCGCAACAACATAGTAGCAATATCCCGTTTCAACGCATCCTCAATGTCTCACATTAGAATGTGCGAACCACGCATGTACTCAGTCACATAATAGTGCCTCTCACACAACTCCTCAAGTGTCTCCCCACGAGACAGCACTGGCGCCAAGTCACCAACAACTCCCAACATAGGGAGTCTAGTCAAAAGTATACATCTGATAACATGATTTCAACATGCTATCCCTGGATCAGGAAGGCCTCCTTTCCAATATCCCAAAAAATCACCAAATTCTGTAGCAACAGACGCAAGCTCTTCATGAGGGAGATCTGTATGAACTTCAGTAACCCACAATGGGCCAGTGCATCATGCACATTCCCATCCTAAAAATCCTCCTCCCAGAGGTCTATGTAGTCTCTCTCATGCCACTTTGCCTCAGGAATCCTACACAAGCAAAACACAGCTGTCAACCACAACATTCAGCAAAAAAAAGCCACCCAGGGACCAAGTCGCACCTGTCTGGCCAAAAAGGGTGACCAGGTCGCTCAAAAAATCCTCATAGGTGTGACCCAGTTTCTCTTTTACCCTAGAAAGGTGTGACTTGGCTCGTAGATACCCTAACAGCCTCATAGAGGACCCCCAGGTGAGAAAATGCAAAATGTAAACCACTAAAAAGGATAGATTTTTCAAGAACTCTTACCTGCAAGTCACTGATATCGAAACCGTCGGTCGAAACGAAACAAATCAGCAAAAGAAATTTAGGGCCAACCTCTCCAACTCTATAGTGAATAGTGACAATGACACCTCACAAAGTGGTCCCCACTCATTTATAGGCCCCATTTGACCTATTTTCTTCCATTTCGCATAACAGGACCATGCAGAGTCCGTTCGGGACGTCGTCTACACCACTGGTTTCAGAATTTCATCCTCTATCTTCTAATGAGACCATCGTCTCCTGTTTAACAAGTAATTTTTAGGACCACTTCCTAGAATTTACCTTGGTTTATGAGACACATCATTATTATGTAAGTGTCTCCAGAACTGTACTCACATTACACTTGCCTACCGCCAATCATGTGGATTCCTGTGCCACCGCCCGGAAGGCGCAACATTTCATTTTAGCATATAGCTGTCTAGTCCACCCACCACACCTTACGCGGGTTTTTAGACCATCGTTCAGAGGATGAATCATTTCCTTTGCATGCATTTGGCATATAATTGCCTCTGGACTTGGACTCACATCACATGTAGTCAAGTCCATCCACCACAACTCACACACAACTCTCCTAACCTCTATTTGAGAGCCACCTCAGTTTACGTGCCTCTGCCACACCAACTCGCATACCTCTACCGTGATCTATCCCATGCATGTATTGGTATGTTCAAGAGCCACTTGCTCCATCCATACTGCACGGATGACCTTTGGACCACTGTCCACTGTCCCGATATAGGAGCACCATCAGGTCCTCCTCAATCGGTTGACCACATTGGAGTTTCTTTTAAGCTCTTTTCTGACTCCTAAAAGAATGAAAAGATTGTCGAGTGCAGTTGCTTCCTTTCTCACTCGTTAAAGTCTAGGAATGGGTGTCTACATCATCTCATTTATCTCCTTTTGTGGACCATGTATACCATCAAATGAAAAGGACCACCTTGGCACATTCAAGCCAAGACTATTCCCCTATGTATCCTTTTATGCTTTCTCAGGTAGAGGGGTCGAACTTTATGAAAAATCTCACCATGGGTTGTCATTAAGATCTTTTCCATCCTTCTCATGAAGAAAATATTGTCGAGCAAACTTGGTTTCATTCATGCTCATAAAAGTATCTAAATGATCGTCCAATCAATATAGGTTTAACCTTTTACGGCCTAACTGGACTACCAACGGTAAAGAGGTCTCCCATCCCCTAAAGGATGGGCAAGCTCTCTTATGTATCCTTTTATCCTTTTTCAGGAATAGGAGACTACCAATGAAAAACAGCCCCCACTTGAGTCTTCTTCATGCTTTCAGACTCTCTAAAATTGAAAGCTCTATCGAGCATTTACTTTCTCGGGCTCGCAAAAAATCCATGAGATCATACCACAACGGTGTCTCTAGACACCACCCCACACATAATAGTTTGGAATCATTCCCACTTTGGGTTTTTTTTTTCAGAGTACTCTGTGATGTGTCTTCCTTGGATTCCTTCAATACCAAAAGTGTCTACCTCCCCCAAGTATTTCCCATCTACAGTTACATTCTTGGTATTACAGCTATGATCCCTTTCTGATGAGTCAGTTTCATTTGCTACCTGGTTCGCCCTTTCCTCATACTCTAAACAAAGGAATTTTGAGTCCCCCATGATTCCCTGCCCCTGTTCCACCTCCTCCCCCCCCATTCATTGGGTCAATCCTCATATTGCCTCACATTGTTAGGTTATCTCTCTCGCGCTTCTGGTCAAGGAAACATCATTTCCTTGGCCAGTTGCAGATCTCCCTCTATCAACGACAACACATGTATTCCAGAGGATAGACCCAGAGGTCCCTATATCCTAGTTTCATTAACCTCATTGATGAGTTCCTTGGACCACTTAAGAGGAGTCCTTAATGCCTCTCGGGATGGTTGTTTCTCACGTGCTCAACTCCAGCTACATCATCGCACCATTGAGATTCGTACAAGGTATTGGTCTGTGCAGTATTTGGTCAAAGACCTTGGATGTCACCTGACTCTAGCACATTTGTAATGTCCATGGTTTCGACCCCGTTTGCATGATGTATATAATGTAATTAATCATGGTGAGGAGCTAATGGCAAAAGCCCCACCATCGATTTGGTTGTGTATGTTCCGGCAATGGGAATAGTTGCCGGTGGTATCTCGTGCTATTCGGCACATTATAATTCGGCATCATGTAAACACGCACATCAATTAAAATAAACCACAACCAGCGACGGCAGTGCAATGTTGAATGAAAAGGGCATGGTTCAAAAGGATAAGGGGTGGGGGATGTCAAACCTTGGTTATGGGGGAAAAACCCATGTTTTATCACCTTTGTTGTTTGTCACCTTTTTGTCTCATCCAACCTTGTCAACCTCTTCAATGCTTCAGTTGGTGGTTGGGGGGAGAGTTATTGCTGAAGTGGTGGTGGTTGTGGCAAGCTGTCAGCCTTACCCAATTGCCCACTCCACCCATGTTTTCCCATTCTTCTCCCTCACGCACTCATCCCTGGTCAGTTCACTCACTCACCACGATTTTGGGTCTGTTGGCTCCTCACGCACAGGTTCTGGGGGCGTTTTTGGTCTCACGCAGATTTTTCTTCCTCTCTCCACGAATTGCTGAGCACCCACGACCTGCAAATTCGCGTCCTTCCTGTTAGAGGTGCATCCACGGGAAAAAACGGAGCTTCTTTTCCCCACGCAGGGCCTCCATTGTCTGTTCCTTTCCTTGCTGGGTCGGATTGGTTACCCACGCCCTGGTATTCTTCTGTTTGGGGCGCGCATAGGGAGCTGAGAACCGTGCTCTTGCATCCACAACTGACTGTGAAGGGCCGTTCATGTTTTTGGCTGTCTCACAGGTTAATTGGGTCATTTTTCCCTGTTGTGAGTCATGCTCACTGTTTTTGCTTTGGGGCTATTGTCTTCCCCATGTTTTTTGTTGGCAGCGGTGTCCAACTGCGTTTTGGGCCACTGGGTTTTTGTGGTGAGTCATTTTTCTGCTGTGAGCTGCGTTTGAGTCTCCCATAGCTATGCCAGAGTGATGTTTCTTATCCACTGTGGGCTGTGGAATGTTACCACTGTTTTCATTGTGAAATTGGGCTGTTGTTGCTGAGTTGTTTTGGCCACGTTAGGGCCAAAACCAACTCCGTGTTTCCCGGTGGACTTGATCTGTCCTCTTCTTTTGTTTGGGATCATCCCTGGTTGCCTTTGTTTCCTCACAGGGCTGTGAAGGGTGGTTTTGCTGCTGGTATGCAGTGGTTGTCCCCTTGGGATGTGCTGGCTTGGCTGCTGTTGATGGCCTGTTAAACCCAGCAGTGTTTGGATTGGCTGCCTGTGTCCCCTTGGCTATGTGTAAGCCTACAATTGACCCTTATCCTGAAGGAATCATTCCCAGCTCGGGGGTGGCAGCGTTGCTGAGAGATTGATGAGCAAGCTGGCCTATGGTTGGGTGGAACGTTGCAGCGACGTAGCTGGTTGCGGGTGAATTCTTCATCAAGAGATAAGTGTTGTTGTTATCCCATCTCTGCAAATCATATTGATGTTGAATGAACTATAATGAACTTGATGAATGCTGGGTGATGGACTGTGTGTGTGTGCTTCCGCTGTATGATTAAAGATAAATGCATCTGTGTATGCTTGTAATGTTTAATTCCAGCATTTGATCTTCTGTTTGTGTTCATGGGGCTATTGCTCGGTTGTATTTGATGTGCTCGTCGCGTCCTCTTCGCCGGTTGAGGGACGGGGACGTGACAACATTGATGAGTCTATGAAAGGGACCCCAACAGGTTCATGTCCCTTGTGATTTGCATTGGAGACAGTTTTCAGAAGCCCCAATAGTTCTTCTATATAGATTTATGATTAATGCAGCATATTTGTACCTCAGAGACTCTGACTCTCTGTCAGTGGGTCCCTACAACTATGTACCATTCTAGATCCAGCAGGTCATCAAGCATGAAGATAAAGAATTCCATGAGAATGCCATGGGTCCAATATAGCATTTCTTCAGATCAGTATTGTATTCACTCTCTCATTGAGACAACCACTATTATAACAATAGTTGTACATGATCGACTCTTGTATTATAGAGCTTAGATCACATTATTATTTTGGCAGCATTATGAGCATGGGGATTCCCACCTCGTCCATATACATGTCACACATTATTTGTATCTCACCCATTTATGGGAACCATATTAATAAAAAAACCAAAATCCACCATTCCCTAACCCAAAAAGCACCACCTCTCCCTAGAAGATCCTATGATGTCTGTTTGCCATATGATGAGTTGTTGCCCTCACACATCAGGGGGAAATCTGTTAACCCAAAAAATCCCTCAGTAAGCTCTACATGACCTACACCACCCAAATACATCTATGTATGACCCTTATTTGACCCCCCCACGCTCAAAAAGGCTCAAAAATATGAAAAAGTGTTTAAAACCCCTAAAAAGAGCCAAAATAGATCTCATAGGGGCTAAAACCTCCAAAAAGGGGCTAAGCCCACTCAAATGAGCTTAAAACCATCAAAGGAGCTAAGGATTGGGAGAAAGGGGCTAAAATCCCAAAAAAGGGGCTAAAGCCCTAACCAAGGGCTTAAAACTCTAAAAATCTCAAGAAAAAGTTTAAGTAGAGGTGTGGGGGTCACTCTCAAATCACTTCTCATCTCCCTATCGTTATGCTGCCTATGTGAGTGCCTTGAGACCCTTTGCCTCTCAATCCATTCACCCTCCCTCTCCTCCATTCCTCCATTGAGCCAAAACTCCCATTCCATTTGAGAGGTGCTCCTAAAGCTAGGACATGGTGGCCCATTTCCACCTAGAGAAGGTATATTTGTCTTTTGCTTCATTTACATTGTATTTTTTCTCACACATTGTACTTGCAGGTTTGTTGTTTAAGGTTTCATTGCAGGTTTCCATTTTATTTCTTGCAGCTCTTTCATCTTCTAACAGTCCTTTGTAGGGTTTTTATAGTGAGGCACTAACCTTGTTTGCGGGGTTTTCTTTCTTTTTCATTCCATTCTCACAGGAACCCTACCCTCCCATCCTATAGATGGAAGAGAGTTGTTCCTGCCTGTAGCAAGGTTTAAATCCCTACTACACTCATGGATCTCATCTTCACCCAGACTAGGGAGCTCTAACATGATCTCAGCAAAAACTAACGACTTCTTCAACTTTGCCGAAACAAACTCGGGGTCAAATTCTTGCAAAATAACAATCCATTTATTGTATTTACCCCTATCATTCATCCACTCAAGATAAAATAAAATGGATTGATATGAGTTATGACCATTTTCTGGAGGAGCAGTATATAATGTCTCAACCATTACACTGCATGAATAGTCGCTAAGGATAGATTTTTGACGTGACTACATCGAAGTTGTACATTAATGAGATTTCGGCTAAGATAGCAGATAATGTGCTCTTGGAGCTTGTCATCCTATTGGACTAGAACCATCTAAATAGTCTGTTGATATGCGGCGATGTATAATAGGAAATCACAATTTTAGTTAGGTGGACTAAGCACGGGGGGCGATGCCAAGGAATTCTTAAGTGCATTGAAGGACTCCTGGGCTCACTCATCACATATGAATGAAGTATCCTTCTTCAAAAGGTGCATGAAACCCTTGGTCAAATTAGTGAAATTGATGGAAAATATTCGTAAGAAGATAGCCATCCCTTGGAGACTTTGAATATGTCTAATCATGCACAGAGGAGACAATCGTACTACTTACTCAACCTTCTAAGGATCATCTCTAATCCCCTCCTTGGAAATGATAAAACCTAATAAATGACCCAATTTCACACAAAAGATGCACTTTTGAGGGTTTAATCAGATTTGATAATGACGACATCTTTCCAAAACCAAGCAAAAATGATCTGGGTGATCCACTCTCAGACAAGAGTGAGGAGCTAAATCATCTAGATAAACTTCGATAATAAACTTAAGGTCATGGAAAACAAAGGTCATATCCCACTAAAAGGTAGCTCCGATGTTTTTAAGTCTGAAAGGCATCTTCCGATATGCAAATGCACCCCAACGACAAATGAAAGCAGTATTATGTTGGTCCTCAAGTTTAATTTGGATTTGGTTATACCCTTAAAAAAAGTCCATAAATGAGAATACTTCGCTCCGAGCATACTCATCCTATAACACCCTGGTTTTGACCCCATGGTATTTTGATTGTACATGGTGAAAATATTGTATGGAATCATGGAAAGGAGATGAAGGCCAAGGCCCTGCCATTGATCGATGTTTTGTGTATAGGTGATCAGGGTTGATGCCTATGGTTTATGGTGCTAAGTCTGTTAGAATAATCAACCCATAGTTAGCTACCTTAGACATTAATTAATCCAATTTTTGTCTTATTTTCCTAGTTTCCATATTCCACCTTATGCAAGTTGTCCTCCACACATCCAAAGTGGTCAAACTTGCTAAATTTGATTCATGGAGCACTTGGGAAACCACTTGGAATCAAATCTTCTTTATTCTTTTCCTTCCTAGCACATGTCTGCTTTTTCTGCTTTATTGCCTGCTTTTTCTGAGTTTTAAGGCAATTGGGAAAGTTTGACTAGGTGAAGTTAACTTGTTTTTTGTCCTCATCATCCTCCACTCTTTTCTCCTAAGAAAATCATGTATGAGTTGTCCTTACACCATATATTACCTTGCCTAATTTATTTTTCCAATTCGTGAGCTCCTAGACAGATTTGGAAAGTGCTTTATGCACCTATGGGGGATTTGCTTAGATTTAGTAAGCCTGCTTTTGACCAAATTCGAATGGCATCCTTATGCATTCAAATATATCATGTAATTATTTATTTTGGTAGCGTATGACTTCATAGGTTTGGCTATTGTACACTTATTCAATACAGATTAGTGTTCTGCTCCATATTCAGTCTCCTTTGTGAGTAATTTGCATGTGTAATTTCCAATTTTTGTGAGTGTAATTGTTCTAACACCTGGGTTCAATTTCCACATGGTATAAGAGCCTTTGTAGATCAATTTATCTCCTTCCAATTTGTTATTGCAGGTTTTACATCATTGACTGGGAGCATTCTGCTGACTGAAGGGACAATTTCTGAGCTATGGATCAATCTCAGAAGATCATCTTGACTCCATTTAACTTTTTTGAATGGAAAGCAGAGATGGAGATACTATTGAGAGAAAAATGCCTCTACAGAGTGAATATGGAAACAAAATCATAGTCCAATGCAGCTACAGAGAAGATTAAATGGCACAACAGGAGGGATGAGGCCTATGGTCTCCTGTGTCTGAGCATATCCAGAGACCTCCTTTTCCATCTTGATGGATTAACATCACCGAATGAAGTATGGGAGAATATTTTTGATATTTTTGGTAAGACAGATGAGATGAGGGGACATCAAATTGAAAATGAATTGATCTCCCTGAGTCCCAATAGCTTTGAATCCCTGCAACTCTATTTTTCCAAGTTCAAAGCCCTTGTTTTGCAGCTAAAACAATGTGGGATCGAAAAGAAAGATGAGCAAATAGTTTTGGCCATACTCTCGAAGCTTGGCCCTGACTATTCATTGTTTTTATTGACCTTCTATGCCACAAAGTTGACAGCTCGAACCTGGAAAATGCCTAGCCTTGCAAATTTCATGGAATCTCTCACACAAGAACAAGATAAATTGGTGATGATGGGAACCATCAAACCTTGCAAAGACCAAGCTCTGGTTGCTAGAGATTTGAGGGTGGATTCAAAAGGAAAGAAGAAAGCTAAGAAGCCACCTGAGCAAAAGAGAGACAAGAACAAGTCTCCAGAGGAGCCTCAAGGTTCCAAGAAGAACCCCCAGAAGAAGAAGAACAAAGGAGAAATGAGCAAGTGCACATACTACAGTAAGGGAAATCATTTTGAAAGCTCCTGCATGAAGAAGCAAATAGACATGCTGACCCAACTCCTGGAGAAGAATGGAATCTCCCTTCCTGACAGCTCAAAGAAGAGGGAAGGAGGATCAAATTCAGAAGATAGAGAGAGAGAGTTCATGCATTGGTTGCTGGCACATCAAGCTCGCCTAGTTTCATCATTGATTCTAGAGCTTCAAGACATATGGTTTCAACCAAGGAGGCATTCACCTCACTTGACATGTCGAAAGGTCCACCAATTGTACTGGGAGATGACTCTCTCACTGAACGTTTGGGCAAAGGGAGGATTGATCTTGACCATGGTAAGTTCAGCAATGTATTTTATGTTCCAGGTCTTGCCTCTAACCTCTTATCAGTGTATCAGATGACCCACACAGGGTCTCCAAAGAAGGTCATATTCTCCCCTGATGAAGTTGATATCACAGAGATCTGAAGTGGTAAATTCATTGCAAAAGGAGTTGCAAATCACACTTCGAAGGTATACATGTTCTCACACTTCCTACCCTACTCAAACCCCTCTACTCTTATGATTCATGCTAATGAGGCAAGCAAGATTTGGCATGAAATATTTGGCCACCTAAATTACAAGTATCTTTCTGATCTTAGTGGAAAAGAAATGGTCATAGGGTTACGAAAGATTAAGTTTTCCAAAGGAGTCTGTCAAGGTTGCATCTTAGGAAAACACCCAGAGCATAAATTTGAGAAGGCTAGTCATGAGAGAACCTCTGCACCTCTTGAGTTGATCCATAGTGATGTTGCTGGCCCATTTCCTCATATGTCAATGAGTCAGGCCAAAAATGCATTGAAATTCATAGATGACTTTTCCAGGTATTGCTAGGTTTACTTCCTGAAACACAAGTCTAAAGTTTTTGGCCTCTTCAAAGTCTTTAAGGCTTTGGTTGAAAACCATTATGGGAGGAAACTCAAGGTCCTCATATCTGACAATGTTGGTGAGTATGTCAAGTCTGAGTTCATTCAATATTGTGTAGATGTAGGTATTCAGATGCAGAATTCTATCCCTTACACACCACAGCAGAATGGTGTTGTTGAGAGGAAGAACAAATCGCTAAAAGATATGGCAACCTGCATGATGGAGGCTAAGAATTTGCCACCAAAGTTTTGGGTTGAAGCTATAAAGTATGCAGCCTATATCCAGAATAGGGTGCCTCATAAACAGCTTGATGGTATGACTCCTTTCAAAGCATGGAGTGGGCACAAGCCAGATGTGACCCATTTCAGGATTTTTGGCTCAAGGGCTTGGGCTAGAATTCCAACAGAAAAGAGGAAGGCTTTGCAGCCCCAAATCCAAGAGTGTCTATTTGTTGGGTACTCTGAATATTCAAAAGGGTACAAGCTGGTCAATTTGAGCACAAACAAAGCCTTCATTGAAAGGTGTGTTCAGTTTCGAGAAGAGCCCCTAGCAGTAGTGGAAGTTGGAGAATCCTCTTCACCACCAGAACCTTTGAATGTAAGTGAAGAGATAGTTGAACATGCTGATTCTGATATGTCTGATAATGATGATTTAATTGCAGATCCTAATAGTCCTACAAGACCAAAATGGGCAGCAAAGACCATTCATGCAGCTGGAGAACTAGCTGGAAATCCTAATGATCCTAGGAGGACTAGATCTTAGTTTGAGAGTGATCTGTGCATGAAATATCCTATGTTTGCAGAGAAATGCTATCTGATGGTTGAATCAGACCCATAGAAATATGAAGATGTAGAAAAGTATCCAAGATGGCAAACAGACATGGAAGAAGATTTCAGCTCACTCCAGAAGAACAACACTTGGGAGCTGGTTGATCTTCCCCTAGGGAGGAAGCTAGTTCAGTGTAAGTGGGTTTACAAAACCAAATTTGCTGCTGATGGTTCACCTCTAAAATAAAAGGCCAAACTGGTAGCCAAGGGCTACTCATAGGTACATGGCATAGACTACAATGAGACCTTTGCACCAGTGGAAAAGATGGACTCCATCAGGCTAGCCTTAGCCATTGCAAATTCTAAGCAGTGGGAGGTACACTACATGGATGTGAAGTGTGCTTTCCTGAATGGGGATCTCACTGAAGAGATTTACATGCAGCAGCCTCCAGGATTTTCTACTAACCCATCTCTTGTGTGCAGGCTTAAGAAGTCATTGTATGGGCTTAAACAAGCCCCCAGGGCTTGGTATGCCAAGATTGATAGCTTTCTGCTATCACTGAATTTTGTTCAATGCAAGTCAGATCCAAATGTCTATTTGAATCTGATTCATGGTTCATTAATGATCATTGTTTTGTATGTTGATGACCTTCTCATTATAGGAAGCTCAAAGGATAAAATTGCCTCCTTGAAGGATGCAATGAACCATGCCTTCTCAATGACTGATTTGGGATTATTGAGCCAATTTTTGGGGCTGGAGATTGCTCAAAACAAAGAAGGAATCAAAGTACATCAGTCCAAATATTCCTTGTATTTTTTGAACAAATTCAATATGAAGGATTGCAAGCCAAGCAAGACTCCTTTTCTTTCATGAGTTAAGCTTGAAGAAGCTGATTCTTCACCTATGGTAAACAATACACTGTATAGGCAATTGATTGGATGTTTGCTGTATCTTACACATACTCGACCTGATCTTTATTATGCAGTAAGTGTGGCTTCAATATACATGGATCAGCCTCATGAGATCCAGTGGAGAGCAGCCAAAAGGATCCTTAACTTTGTTCAGGGAACAAGGACTCATGGGATCTTCTACAAAGCTAAATCTGATCTTGATTTGATTGGGTTTACTGACAGTGATTGGGCAGGTGACAGCATAGATCAAAAGTCAACATCAGGATATGTTTCCATGCTTGATGAAGGGCCAATCAGCTGGTCAAGCAAGAAACAGAGTGCCATTGCACTCTCATCTACAGAAGCAGAGTACAGAGGAGTTGTAAATGCAGTAACTCAATGTTTATGTTTGCAGGGGTTGCTTTGAGAGTGTGGCTTCGAATCAGAATGCTCAAATACTATCTATTGTGATAATTAGAGTACCATTTGAATCTGTAATGATCCAGTTCATAAACATAGAACCAAACACATTGAGATCCATATGCACTACATCAGACAGCTTGTGCATGATGGTACCATTCACCTACTCTTATGTTCATCTTCAGAACAAGTAGCAGATATCTTCACCAAAGTTTTTTGTGAAAAGACATTTATCAATCTCAAATCACTACTGGGGATTGCTGATCATGCTATGAAGCATGAGTGATGACAAGATTTCAAAATTTTGTTTTACTGTCCATGTTTAAGGGAGGATTTTTCCCACTGGGTTTTTGCCTCTTTCCTTGGTTAAATGGACATGCAGTATGTAAAGGGTGACTAAGCCTTGTTGCTAGGCCCTATAATTTTCTGATATTTTACTCATAATTCAGGCTTAAGGGGGGGTGTTAGAATAATCAACCCATAGTTAGCTACCTTAGACATTAATTAATCCAATTTTTGTCATATTTGCCTAGTTTCCATATTCCACCTTATGCAAGTTGTCCTCCACACATCCAAAGTGGTCGAACTTGCTAAATTTGAGTCATGGAGCACTTGGAAAACCACTTGGAATCAAATCTTCTTTATTCCAGGCCTTCCTAGCACATGTCTTCTTTTTCTACTTTATTGCCTGCTTTTTCTGAGTTTTAAGGCAATTGGGAAAGTTTGACTAGGTGAAGTTAACTTGTTTTTTGTCCTCATCATCCTCCACTCTTTTCTCCTAAGAAAAGCATATATGAGTTGTCCTTCCACCATCTATTAGCTTTCCTAATTGATTTTTCCAATTCGTGAGCTCCTAGACAGATTTGGAAAGTGCTTTATGCACCTATGGGGGATTTGCTTAGATTTAGTAAGCCTGCTTTTGACCAAATTCGAATGGAATCCTTATGCATTCGAATATCTCATGTAATTATTTATTGTGGTAGCCTATGAATTCATAGGGTTTGCTATTGTACACTTATTCAATACAGATTAGTGTTCTGCTCCATATTCAGTCTCTTTTGTGAGTAATTTGCATGTGTAATTGGCAATTTTTGTGAGTGTAATTATTCTAACACCTGGGTTCAATTTCCACAAAGTCAAGCACAATATATATATATATATATATATATTTGTGAATACCATGTAAAATGAAAACTAATAAAAATACCACAACTAGATATGCATCACAATGTTAAAGAGATGGGGGCATGATTTCACAAGGAATAGGGAGGGGGAATGTTTAACCTTGAGATATTTGGGGAAAAGCCATGTGTCAAAAGGAAACACCCAAAAACATATGCCCATTCTCCTCATGCATTCAAATTTTCATCTTCCCTCACATCGTGGGGAGCGGCGGGACGTTTTGATCATCCATCCTTCAACGTTTTCAGTTTATTTTTCCTTAGTGTGCATGCGCAGTCCATCATTTGGATTTCACTCAAAACGTTGTGGTCAATTCTGATTTTTTCCCTATTCCATCATGTGCATGTGCACTATGCATTCATCCTGCTGGAAAAACTATTTTTTGTTCTGGGTTGTTTATTCATGGAGGATTCACCCACACGTGGGTCATTTTTTTTCCTCATCGGACAGATGCATCGAGAGAGAGCAGGTGTTGCTATGCATTTCTGCAAGTGTTTTTCTTTTGCCGAGACCTTGTTTGCAGTGTTGCAGTCTTATCCTAAACTCCAGAGTGTTATGAGACCTGTTACTTTGTGCATCCTGGGTTTTTTCTAAGCTATATACAAGACTTAGGAGTGCAAGAGACGTAGAATGTGCTTGATAAACCTAGTGGGAACCTTACAATAAGATGAGAGTGGCTAGTGAATCTGCTCTACACATCTTAAAGAGCACTGGAAGGGAAAATGTATCCTAAGGGACTATGGAGAAGAGAAGGGGACACTTCCTTGTGTTGGGTATGTAGGAAACGTGGATTCCAGGATAGATAGGTCTTGTGAAGCTGTCCTTAGATCTATGAATGAGCTCACTAGTTTAGTAGTTCTTCCTCTCCATTTCCTTAATAGCCTGATAACCCATATTTTGGCTTGGTTGTGTCTTGTTGTGTTTGGCCTTGTGTGTGTGTGACCCTTGGCTGGAAATCCTAATAAACCCATCTGTTAGTTGGCTTGGCTGGTCCTGAATGTGAATGATGGCTTGGATGTGTGGCCTAACAAACCCATATATTAGTTGGCTTATTTGCTTGCAACCTGATAAACCCAATTGTGTTGGCTTGGATGATTTTTGTTGTGTCCTTGGATTTGTGTGAGCCTGCTAGTGTTCTTTATTCCTTGGGGAAATCATGCCCAGCTCGGGGGTGGCTATACTGCTAAGAGATAGATGAGCGCACTGGCCTATGGTTGGATGGAATGTTGTAGCGACATAGCTGGTTGCAGAACAAGCTTCTTCATAAGATAAGTATCTCTGTGTTAATCTCTGCATTTGTGTTTGCTTAGTGAAATATGATGAAAATGCTTAATGTGTTGGATTGATGAATTGCTTCCGATATATAATCACAATTGTATGGATCTGTGTATGTTACTTTCAATGAATTTCCTAAGTTTCGTTATGGGCTTAGATTGGTCGGATTGGTGATGGCCTAAAGGATTGAATCGCTCCAAGAATTCCACTAGCATGCTGAGTTTCTTGGTAGAAATCTCCATCCGCAACTTTCCTTTCCACAACTTGCTGGATGCAGGATGCGAGATGTGGGATGCATCCTCGTGATCTCTATTTCTGCATTTTTCCTTCCACAACTTTCCTTTCCGCATATGGGATGTGGCGTCGCAAATATGTACCTCCGTAACTTTATTTCCGCACTAGTCTATTTTGCATGTGGGATGCGGGATGCGGGATGAGGGATGCAGGATGTGGGATGAGGGATGCGGGATGCGGGATGGAAATTTCCATATTTTTTGATTTCACAAAATCAATATTTCTGCACCGTTGATCCTCGCGGGTTGATTCTTAGCCTTTGATTCTTGTGGGTTGATTTTCAGCCATTGATCTATTCCTAGATACGGAACAGATTGTGACCATTGTTTTTTGTCGTGATTTTTCCCCACCATTCGATCTCCTCTGATATATTTCTTCATAAATCATTGAATTGATCAATGGTGGATGAGAGGGGGACGTGATAGTGTGGTGTCAGAATATGAATGTTGAGGATTGTTTCACGACCATGCCATGTGATTCAAAGAACGACAAAGGTTTCGTAATAAATTTTTTATTCTGCATGATAATTGGGGTGTGGATACATGACAGTATGGTATCAGAGCTTCTGGTTGTAGCAATAGGGCCTAAATGGTCCAAGTTGAACAGTTAATAGAGCTATGGGTTGCAGCATTGGGCTTGGATGGGCCAAGAGAATAGCTATCAGAGCTGTGGGTTGTAGCATTGGGCCTTGATGGGCCAAATTGAACAGATAAAAGAGAAAAGAACACCCAGGTGGTGATTTGACAAAGCTGCTAGTTACAACATTGGTATAAAAATGTGCCAATGAAATTGGTTGCAGAAAGAAAACTATGGCAAGAAAGAGTGTGATTTAGCAAGATTGCTAAACTTAGCCAACCTAATGAAATGCACCGTGATCGTGATTTGATCTTAACTGTTCATGCCTACAATAAGCAGTTGGTAAGTAATTTATTTTGATTTATGAGATTGTATAACATATAATGTTGTTAACATATTTTTCAGAGTTGGAAATAGAAACCTTGGTCTTGGTCCAACCAAGAAGGTTAAAGAATATCTGTGCCAAGAAGAAAATAAGAGGCTGGTCAAGGCTATGGTAGAGCAAAACCAATTGGCTACTGCCATGCTACATAGTTTGGTATATTTCCAAAAGGAAGATAAAATTTGGGCATCAGCTAAAAGATATGGAAGGGAGTAGGATAAATTCTCATGAGAAGAATGAGAAGCTTAACCCAAGGAAGAAAGGTTTTAATCATCATCACCTCTTGAAGCAGCAAAGGAAGCCATCACAAGCTATGATTGAGCTGACCTTAATGATGAGGAAAAATATAAAGGAACCACTCAAATGTTGGGGATGTGAAGGACCCCATATATCTAGGAATTGTCCACTTGAGGATAGGAATAAGGGTCATGTCCCCAGCACCCAAGAAGCTAAAACTATGGGTCAGGAATCAATGATCATTCCTAAAATTTGTGCAGTGTTAGAAGACCACCAGGAAGGTTGTAACTCAACTATGGTGGAATTTTAGGGTGAGACTGTTGAATAGACTGTTTCTATTTTGATTGACCTTGGATTGATTCACAACTATATTACTCCTAGATTTGTTGAGATGTGCACTTTAAAGAATTCAAAGCATAGAAGATCATGGTTAGTCTAACTAGCCACTGGAACTAAGAAGAAAGTCAGTGAGGTGGTAAGGAAATGTCCATTAGTCATGGATGGGTTAGTCACTTATGCAGATATGAATGTTCCAACACTTGAATCCTATGATATACTCATTGGGATGGATTAGACAGGAGCACATAGAGCAAAGATAGATTGTTACAATAGGACTTTTGAGTATTTGGATGAAGAAGAAAACCTAAGGATTATGAAAGGAATCCCAAAAGTGATCTCTGGAAGGAATTATTTAGCAATGTAGCTGAAGAAGTTCTATGGGAAAAGTTGCAGAGTGTATGCAACTCATGTTTCGTAGGCAGCAGAGAATGAAGATCCTAGGTTGGAGGACCTTCATGTGTTGCAGGAATTCAAGAGTGTTTTTCCTGATGAGATTCTAGGGCTTCCTCCAAAGAGTGAAATCGATTCTACAAGTGAACTTGTTCTAGGTAAATCCCCAGTGTCCAAGACACCCTATAGGGTGAGTACACCAAAAATGATAGAGATGAAGGTGCAGCTGCAAGAGTTGTTGGAAAAGAGATATGTCAAGAAAAGTGTGTCTCCTTGGGGAGCACCATGCCTAATTATGAAAAAGAAAGATGGTACACACAAGATGTGTATTGATTTCATATCATTAAATGAAGTCACTATGAAGAACATGTATCCTTTGCCTACGATTGGTGACCTATTTGATCAAATGAGAAGATCAAAGGTGTTTTCCAAGATTGACTTAAGGTCTGGTTACCAACAGGTAAGGATCAAGGATGAAAATGTTCATAATACAACCGTTAGAGCAAGGTATGGATCTTATGATGTTGTAGTGGTATCAATTGGTTTCACAAATGCACCAACCACGTTCATGTGCGTCATGAATAATTTTTCAGTAAGTATATGGATAGGTTTGTTCTTTTTTCCTTGATGGCATTTTTATTTATTCTAAGAATGAGGAAGAACATGTGGAACATTTGAGGCTGAATTTGAAATTGCTCAAGAAGCATAAGTTGTATGCAAGTTTGATAAAATGTGACTTCTATGAGGATAGAATTCGTTATTTGGGTCAACTTACCTCAAATAAAAGAATATCTAGAGACCCTGAAAATATTCAGGCCATGATGAGTTGGCCTGCTCCAAGAAATTTAACAGATATAATATCTTTTGTGGGACTTGCAGGGTATTGCATGAAGCTCACTAAAGAAGATTCTGTAGGTAAAGTGAAGGATATGTATAGGATGAGGAATCATGCATATGAACTTGTAGTTCCATGAGGAAGTGGCCCTTGTGTGTATGGGCATGCATACAATCAATTCCTGAAGACTTAGGTAGGATGACCTGAGCAGAGCAGCATGGTTGTTCCCAACGAAACCCAGGTAGGAAGCTTCCATGTGCCATGAGAAGGATCTCATGACTAAGAACAGATTTTGAACTTTAGATTGCAAGTTTTATGTTGATTATGGGAGACTGTGATTTCCTGTGATGGTTTTGATTCATGCTAACATTGGATATGCTTGTTTTGCATTGTTGATGTTTGAAGTTTCCTGTTGCTAACTATGATTGTTTGGCTGATTAAAAATTGTGCTAGGATGACATGTTGCATGCGGATGTCCAAGTTTTGGGAAGAATGCGTAAGTAAGGGAGGAGTACTCCCCACTTGCAGAAGCCAAACAACATGAGGATGGCCTCATGGTTGCAAAAAAAATCAGGTTTTCTGCAAGAAGCAGAATTGTGAAATCAGTTTTTTTTTTTTGAATATCAATGTTATTAATCGTTTGATATTTGGGAAATCATGTATGCATGAAATAGGTTTGAGAATCCATGACTAAAATTTTATGATGAAATCTCATGTAAATTGAAATGCAAGTGAGATGGTGAAAGTACGCCTTGGAATACTTAGCTTCTTGGAAGGAAGTGTTTGGAATACAGAACTCCTCGGAAGGATGTCATGGGTGTACATGGTTTCTAGAAAGGATGTCTAGGATACATATATTCTTAGAGGAATGTGCTTGGAATAGGTTTGAAAACCTATGATTGTAATTATTTTTATGATGACATCTCATATAAACTGCATGCTTGTATGTAACATAGGTGAGATGATGAAAATATGTACTAGATGTACATGGCTCCTCAGAGGGATGTACGGGGTGTACATAACTTCTGGAAGGGATGTGTTTGGAATAGGTTTGGAAACCTATGATTGAAAATTTATAATGGCATATGATGAAAACTACATGTCTATATGTAACACAGGTGAGATGATGAGAACATGAACAGGGAATACATGGATTCTCTGGAAGGATGTACTTGGGTACATAGCTTCTTCCCCCTTGCTAGCTAAGCATCGATATACATCACTGGGGACGCCCAAGGTGTAAGACATCTGGTTAGACTTATTTCTGCACACATTCATGCTATAAGGGGATTGTCATGAGAGTGGGGGATCCATGAAGAGAATAACCCCTAGGTATTATTATGTCTGGAAGGTAAGAGCCTGAGCATTGGCAAGCACTTGGAGGAGGTGTTGGGCCCTTAAGCTAGAGTTGATATTGAGTACCCAGAGAGGTGTTGGGCTCTGAAGCAGGGCTGATTGGATCTTAGCTGAGAGATGTTATACAGATAAGTATTTGGTTTAGTCATAAGACTTTTGTTGTTATTGAATTTCTTTAAATATACCTGAGCATATGATCCAGCTATGGTTTTGAAAATCTTGTTATAGATCACATCCTATAGGAATGAATATGACATATGAATTAAATTCATGTGGTGTTCAGAAAGGAAGAACCTGAGTTTGATAAGAAACTAGAGGAGGTGCAGGCTCTTGAACATAAATACTATTGAAGCACCCAAAGAGGTGTTGGGCTCAAGAACAGAGTTGTCAGACCTCGGTTGAGAGGTATTTTTAGGTGATCTAAGGCTTTCAGAAATGTGACTACACTTTAATGCACACCCGGGTGTGGAGTAGGGGTAGGGTTGTGAGTGCCATGGTTGTATAAAGCCAAGTCAGATACCCGTGGAAACAAAAGGAGCTACTTATGCAGATGAGTATTTGGTTCACTTGACAATTTTTTGTTGATTTTATGTCAATATACATGTGCATGTGATTCATCTATGATTTTGGAAAATATTGTGAATACTAACATGAGAATTGACTCGTTTATTGCGGCTTGAGCATAGGTATTGTTGGTTTCCAAAGACATTGGAAATGTTCTAAGATGAGGAGAAGGATTCTCCAAGACCAGAAAAAAATCCTGTGGTGTGTGTTGATGCATGCAAGCAAGGACTTGGAAGAGTTCCAGATCGTGCCATTGGATAGATAAAGGTGTAGAGGAAGCACTACAGTCCGAAAGAGGCTATGTGGGAGTTGGAGTATTCCAGGCCATTGGAACATCCTTTTTTGTTCAAATTTGCAGAGCACTGAGGGTGGTGCTAGTGTAGCAATTGTTAAATTATTGTAAAGAACTGAGGACAATGCTATTGAAGGGGGAGGGGAATGTAACACCCCAGTTTTGACCCCATGGTATTTTGATTGTACATGGTGAAAATACTGTATGGAATCAGGGAAAGGAGATCAAGGCCAAGGCCCTACCATTGATTGATTTTTTCTATATAGGTGATCAGGGTTGATGCATACGGTTTATGGTGCTAATTCAAGTACAGTATATATATTTGCAAATATCATGTAAAATCAAAACTAATAAAAATAACACAACTAGCTATGCATCACAATGTTAAAGAGATGGGGGCATGATTTCACAAGGAATAGGGAGGGGGGATGTTTAACCTTGAGCTATTTGGGGAGAATCCATGTGTCAAAAGGAAACACCCCAAAACATATGCCCATTATCCTCATGTGTTCATGTTTTCATCTTCCCTCACATTGTGGGGACTGACAGGACGTTTTGATCACCCATCCTTCAACGTTTTCTGTTTATTTTTCCTCAGTTTGTATGCGTAGTCCATCATCTGGATTTCACCCAAAACGTTGTGGTCGATTATGATTTTTTCCCTATTCCATCCTATGCATGCACGCTATACGTTCATCCTGTTGGTAGAACTGTGATTTGTTCTAGGTTGTTCATTCACAGGGGATTCACCCCTGCGTGGGTCATTTTTTTTCCTGATCGAACATATGCAGCGAGAGCAAGTAGATGTTGCTACGTATTTATGCAATTGTTTTTCCTTTGCGAAGACCCTATTTGCGGTGTTGCAGTGTTATCCTGAACTGCAGAGTGTTATGAGACCTGTTACTTTGTGTATCCGAGTGAAGAATTTGTTGTTGTGTCTCCCTATGTTTTGTGGTAATGTGCACCCTGGGTTCGGTCTGAACTATATACAAGACTTAGGAGTGAAAGAGACATAGAATGTTCTAGATAAACCTAGTGGGAATATCACAATAAGATAAGAGTGGCTAGTGAATCTGCTCTGCACATCCTTTAGAGCACTGGAAGGGAAGATGTATCCTGAGGGACTATGGATCAAAGAATGGGACACTTCCTTGTGTTGTGTGTGTAGGAAACATGGATTCCAAGCTATATAGGTATTTTGGAGGTGTCCTTAGCTCTATGGATGAGCTCACTAGTTTAGAAATTCTTCCTGTCAATTTCATTAATAGCCTGATAACTCATCTTCTGGCTTGGTTGTGTCCTGTTGTGTTTGGCCTTGTGTGTGTGTGACCCTTGGCTGGGAACCTTGATAAACCCATTTGTTAGTTGGATTTGCTGGTCCTGAATGTGAATGATGGCTTGGATGTGTGGCCTGATAAACCCATCTGTTAGTTGGATTGTTTTCTTGCATCCTGATAAATCCAAATGTGTTGGCTTGGATGAGTTTTGTTGTATCCTTGGCTTTGTGTGATCTTGCTATTGTTCCTTATTCCTTGGGGAAATCATTCCCAGATTGGGGGTGGAAATGCTACTGAGAGATAGATGAGTGCACTAGCCTATGGTTGGGTGGAACGTTGCAGCGACATAGCTAGTTGCCGAACAAGCTTCTTCATAAGATAAGTATCTTTGTGTTAATCTCTACATTTGTATTTTCTTAGTGAAATATGATGAACATGCTTAATGTGTTGAATTGATGAATTGCTTCCGATGTATAATTACAGTTGTATGCATATATGTATGTTACTTTCAATGCATTTCCTAAGTTTCGTTATGGGCTTATACTGGCCAGATTGGTGATGGCTTGAAGGATTGAATCGGTCCAAGACTTCTGCTGACAGGCTAAGTTTCTTGGTAGAAATATCCTTCTGTAACTTTCCTTTCCACAATTTAGGGGATGCGTCTTCACGATCTCTATTTCCTCACTTTTCCTTCCACAACTTTCTTTCCACAATGGTATATTCTACATGTAGGATGCGGGATGCGAGATGTGGGATGAGGGATGCGGGATGCAGGATGGAAATTTCCATATTTATTGATTCCGCAAACTCAATATTTCCACATCATTGATCCTCACGAGTTGATTCTCAGTCGTTGATTCTTGCGGATTGGTTTTCAATCGTTGATATATTCCCATATGCGGAACATATTGTGGCCATCATTTTTTGACACAATTTTTCCTTGCCATTCGATCTCCTCTAAGATATTTCTTCGTAGATCATCTAATTGATCAATGGTGCACGAGAGGGGGACGTGACAGTGTGGTGTCAGAACATAATGTTGAGGAGTGTTTCACGACCATTCCCTATGATTCAAAGAATGACAAAAGTTCCATAATAAATTTTTAATTCCACATGATAATCGAGGTATGGATACGTGACACATCCAAAATATGTTCTATGAATGGTGTGGCAAAATTATATTTTGGATGAGCCTTATTCAGGTCTCTAAAGTCTGTGCAACACACAGATGGTTCCCTGATTCTTATATACTGGAATGAGATTGGATACAAATTCTATCCAGGGAACTAGATAGATGAAGGAAACTTTGAGTAACTTTTCTATCTCATCCTTAATGGTAGGCACCTTATGAGGGTTCATCATGCGTAAATGATGTCTAAAAGGTTTATCATCAGGATATGTTTTAGTCTCATGTTCAATAATACGAGGGTATAATCCCATCATCTCATCATATGACCAAGCAAAAACATCATGAAATTATTTAAAAAGATCGGTGTATATCTTAATTTCATCGAGAGAGAAACTTGCACCAATGTAAACATTCTCGATCTTTCCAAGAATCCAAGAAATGTTGATGGGAATCATAGGTGATATATTTTATATGTTCGCTTAAACATATACACTATGAGTGCCTAATGGGATCACGGGGTAACCAACATTCTCACTAAGGGCCATCCTAAAGTCATCATGCTCGATCCGTTTGAGCTGTAGGAGGAAGTAAGAGCGATGGTGCAACTTCTCCCAAGGCTGTTCAGGATCATTCATGTCCTTGAGAATCACTTCGTCTAAAGGAAAAAACCGTCAAGGCAATCATGTGAGTGGGACAACACAACCTCCCAAGAAGGAAGTGCAAATATATCCTCCTCTTCTGTCTACAAAGAGGAAGGAACGAGATCTATAGTGGAATCAAGAATAGCTTGATAAGAAACCTCTGTTGTAGACACAGACATATCCATCTTGGTAGGTTTAGGGTCTTCATTCAAAGTGCTTGAATATGGGAGAGTCCAAGGGCCATCCAAATACAAAGTGTGAAATGGGACAAAAATCAATGACTTCTAATCACTACCAAGTGTGGAACAAATAGCTAGGATTGGTGTTGAAATATTGAAAGATACCATCAGCGACGGATACATTCCAACACCAACATTCTCAGTTGACAGCTGATAATTAACAATGGTTCGGATGGTGGATCTTGACGATGCAGTCAAACTGGAATTATTGAATGATATTTGTTCAATCATGACAATCCAATCCTTAAAAGGGAAGAAAAAGACACGAAAAATGAAAGACATGAGCACTTTCAAAGAGTAAATCTAGTTCTGGCCCAGTAAAATATTGTAGTTAAGGGGTGCATCAACCACCTTAACCTCAATCAACATGGTCTTCCCTCCAAGTGGACTTGAAGAGAGGGAAGGATACCATGATGAAAAAATGAAAATCCATCGAACGTGGTCAACATGGTCATATATTTCGACAACGTGCATGAGCCAAGGCCTTTCCAACAAGCCAAAGGCATCACATAGGTTGCATCACCTTCGTCAACGATTGTTCATTTCATCGTGTTATTCAGACACTCCACATGGACTAAGAAAGCCACATGGTAAGGAAAGAGAGGTTGTACCTCATGGGTTTCAAATATAACTAATGTGGAAGGATTGGGATCAACCACCTCAAGAGCAGTTAATAATGCTCTCTTATTCAAAGGACAAGTTTGAATAACTTCAAGATCTGACATCGCACAGGGAGTCTAACCCAAGTCCTCGACAATGGAATAATTTTGGGCGGTTCGAGCATTAGGATTGTGCCCCGATCACTTTAGGACTCCCTTAGGTATACAAGGTATAGCTTCAATCTTATTGATATGCAAAGGACTCTCAAGAGGTGCAAGATATTTACCCAAGTTGGGTTGTGACGGACCATAATATTTTGCATGAGTCACAATGTTTGCATCTAAAATCATGTTGATACAACCATGACCACCTTCTGCGTTCAGTGGGTTTTGATGCCCCCCAGAATTACTTTTGGTGTCCACGTTCCTCGAAGCCATATGTTGATTATTAGGTAAAGGATTAGTCATCACAACTGGGATCTATGTGATGAACTTCAAGGCATATTCAATACGAGGGTACAAATATGTGATATGGTCTCCCCCACAAATATTAGAAGGTAATTTAACCTTCCTCTTAGGTTTCTTGTCTCCCCCATCATTATCTCTGTTATTGTCATCGTCCTAGCTCTCCTTCCTATTCCCAACCCTTTTATCGTTTCTTCCCTTCTTTTTATTCCTTATGGGTTGTTGGTTACCCTTCTAGTCTGACGAATGGATCGAGAGCACATTGTTGGTAAAATTATATGTTAATTAATTTCCAATATTAAAATGTCAACCCGAGGCTCATAAGCTTCGAGATACAAGAATTGTATGTGCATGGTCGAAGGTTAATGTTGGAAAGAGGGATCAAACTAAACTATATTACCTATCTATGAAAAAAATAATATATCAACAACAAGTACAAAAGAGAACAAGAGAAAATAGAATACCAGATATACGTGGTTCACCCAATTGGGCTATGTCCACGGGAAGGTAGTCTTCTATTATCTCTAGAATATCTCCTCAAGCTTACAAGAGAAAAATACCAGAAAACCCCAATACAATACAAAAAGATCAAGTTGTTTTTATGATGTGACTCCCTTAAACCTATTATATACCAATAGATGAGGAGGAATTACTCTGACATATTACATGTGGGATAATATAATTCTCCTAAATAACATCTCTTTATATAATGATGGATATCAAGAGTATACTTTACCATAATGAATATGGGATATAATGTATTACTCTTTTACATAAGCTTGTGGATATCTTTCAACATAATACAAAGACATTATTACCTTCCAAGGAATATAAAATATTCCAACACTACCCCTTAATAATGGCTGGGAGAAAATCCCACTAACAAAGAAAGGAAGGATTCACAACCTTGATGAAAACTTCCCTCATCCCAAGTAAAGAATGAATATGCATATACTCTGCTACTGTTAAGGATTTGGTGAAGATATCGGCTGCCTGCTGTTCAGTAGGACAATAGTCAAGAGAAAGAATGCCATCTACGATGATACCTCGATTGTGATGAGCATCAAGATCAAGATGATTTGTCTTCAAGTGATATACTAGATTGTAAGCAAGTTGAATTGCACCGTGATTGTCACATTTCAACACAGTGGATGATTTCAGAACCAGACCAAGGTTAGTGAGAACATGTTGTAACCAAACTGCTTCTTTAGATGCTTCTTTGGTTGCTCTATACTCTGCTTCACATGACGAAAAGAAAGAGTCTTGACCTTTTTGTTGGACTAAGAAATCGTACCTGAACCAAGTTGAAATATATAACCAGCAGTTGACCGTCAATCAGAACTATCACCTGCCCAGTCAAAATCTGTATAGCCAAAAAGTAAAGTTGTAGCATTGTTCAACTAAAAAACACCATAATACAATGTCCCCTATAAATATCTCAAAATTATCTTGGATGCATGTCAAGACTTTCATGAGGTTGTTGCGTGAACCGTGAAACCATACTGATAAAAAAAGAGAGATCTAGTCTTCTATGGGTTAAATATATCAAACTGTCGACATGCTGGTGATAAAGAGTAGTATCAACAAGAGGATTAGTACACTCAGTAGTTAACTTTACACTGGACTAAAAAGGTGTAGGAGTAGGTTTACAATCACTCATGTGGAAATGAGCAATAAATATGTAGCATACTTTGACTAAAAGAGAAGAAAACCATCTTCCATATGCCAAATTTGAAGACCTAAGAAGTAGGGCAATATAATGAGATCAGTCATTTCAAACTGCTTTTGAAGTTCACTTTTCATATTTTGAATTAGAAGAATTTGGTTGAATACTATCTGCAAGCGTTTGACCAATGAACCCTCTTTATTGATCACATTTTTCTTCCCATATAGAAACATCTTTATCATCAACAAGTTTCTTGTGGTCACCATTAACAATCCTCCATAGATTCTTACTCCTGAGAACATCAATCATTTTTCTTTTCCATGCAATATAGTTAGAACCAACAAGTTCAGGAACAAAAGCTACTTCTAAAGTCATAATGATAGAAAACTTCACAAGAAATACAAAACGTAATGCAAAACATAGACAAGCTAGGAAAATAATGAGTAAACTGAAAAGATCTTACCAATTTTTATTGTATTTTAATGTAGATAAAGGGTTTTGAGCCAAAAATTTGAAATGACCATAACATGATCTATTATAACCTGTTTCTGGAAATGGAATGAGAATTCTACATCCAACTATGCAAGCCGAATACAAATATGGATATTCTATCAAATGATATCAACTCTGCAATTTTCTGTTCGTATAGAAAATTTCTGAAAATAGTTGATTTTAAATCAGCGATATATTTTCTTTTTGGACATTAAATCGGGCGATTTTTTATTAAATCGGGTATTTTTTTCGAGAAGAACTCAAATTTATAACCAAATTCTTTATATTTTGCACCAAAAGTTTCAGATCTGGATCTGAAAGTTGCGACGTCAATTTTTCATGGAAAAACAAATTCTAGATTAAAAAAAATAGATCTAAATAATAGGAAGATAGATCTCCTTGAGGACAATCCAAAAGTCATATAGATATGCAAAAAATATACAAAATAGGTTAGGGTTAGACATAAAAAATTGCATAAATATGCTCAGATATGAAGAGAAGCCTAATGGTCCCTAGATAGATAGAAAATCTACAAAATAAACAATCCCCAAATGATAAAATTGTTAGAAAGCTATAGAAGGGGCTAGATCATAAAAACCAACGTTGATACCATGTTGAAAAGAGGGATCAAGTTAAACTAGCTTACCTATCTATGCAAAAAATAATATATCAACAATAAGTACATAAGAGAACAAGAGAAAAGAGAACACCAGATATACGTGGTTTACCTAATTGGGCTACGTCCGCGGGAAGGTAGTCTTCTATTATCTCTAGAATATCTTCTCAAGCTTACAAGAGAGCAATGCCAAAAACCACCAATACAATACAAACAGATCAAGTTATTGTTATGATGTGACTCCCTTGACCCTATTATATACCAAGAGATGAGGAGGAATTACACTCACATATTACATGTGGGATAATATAATTCTCCTAAATAATATATCTTTGTATAATGATGGATATCAAGAGTATGCTTTACCATAATGAATATGGGATATAGTGTATTACTCTTTTACATAATATTGTGGATATCTTCCGACATAATACAAAGACATTAATACCTTCCAAGGAATATAAAATATTCCAACCGTTAACCTAATCTAACTTATCCTAGCCTAAAACACACTTCAATTGAACTACGAGCTTTGAATAGAAATTATTTATTCCTATGTTAAATTGCAAAGTGTGTGCTAGTCTACAACTAATTTTAAACTATAAAATAACTATGAATTACAAATCATATGAACTAGTTATTACAAATCATATAAACTAATAAAAAATTACGATAGAATTTAAATTAACCGACAACTATTAAATTATCTATAACATATAACTAGAAATCAAATGAAATAAAAAAACTATAAATATAAATCCCTAAAAACATTTAAAACATCATTAAAGAAATAAATCTTTACCATATTGAAAGACCATATTCTATTAAACATCCAATTCCAAGAAAACATGAGCAATCAACCTTTAAAATCCATACAAGCAAACTATAAATTACCCAAAAAGAATTATGAAATACAGATTTATTACTTACTCTAAAGACTTAGTGTTAATTGTGAAATAGTAAGTTTTGGGATAAATCATATTTACAAAATCAAATAAAACTTAATTTAACTAAATAAAAGAAATTCTATTTATAAATTCAAAAGCAAATTCTAAAAAAAATTCTAAAACTCATTCTAATTATAAATTCAAATTTTAACTTTAAATATCTAAACAAACAAACTTTAATTTTAAAGTTTCAAATTCAATTTAAATAAAACTACATATTTTAAACTAAAATGACTAAACAAAAAATACAAATTGCAAACAAACTAACCTAAATTACAATCAAAATTAAAATTACAAATCAATTCAAATATATGAATGATCAACTGGTCATTAAATTTATTGAACATTAAATTTATATGGAGCTTTGAATTTTTATAAACATGAAGTCGTCATACATTTGAATTCTGAATCCAAGGCCGAGTTTATTTTATTTGTGTCTGTAACGAGACTCAATTCACGAATAGACACATCGTTGATTGAAGACGCACGTATAAATGTGATTGAGAAGTCGGTAAAATCGACAGATGAGGTTAAAACGTAATCGATTGAACACATATTGATTAAATTTATAAGTAGAAAAGAATATTCTACAGGCAACATTAATGAAATGAACCTATTCCAAGCAGCACAAAATAAAAATAGTTAATCCAAATTCTAATTTACGAAAGTGAAAGCTAAAACAAAATAGGGCTCAATGGATACTAGGGATAGTTGAAAGAATTGTGGATGAGGTGGCTCCAAGATCCTACCAAGGGGGATCTCGAGCTAAAACTAACCCATATTGATAGGGATAAGGGAGGACACGAGGCTCATGATCTGAAAGCCTCGAGAAACTTCTATTTTTCCCATTTTACTCGGGGTACCACTTTTGTTCCCTTATGAAAGAGCGGTTTAGGTGAGAACCGCTTCAACAACAAAGCATATTAGCAGTGGCACTGCTTCTCTATAACAAGACACAGGCGGTGCTGAAGAAGGTACTGCTCATTAGCCAAAGGAAAATCATGGTGCGAGGTTTTTTCAAGTAGAATTAACATCGAGAGCAAGTTTCCACTCCAACTTTTGGGATTAAGGGCAAACACAGGGGTTAAGGATCTCATCACATGATGGTGACAAGATTTAGGTATAACAGAATGCCCCCCAAAGCATGAGACTTAGAGGGATATGATAAGCGACAGCTTTGAGAGAACAAGTTGTCACTTCAAGGTGAGATTCAGCTCGGTCGGAGAGTGTCGTAGAGTAGGCATCTGCCAAACATCAATACTTTTGACTCATAGACAAATGTACCCAACTCATGGCTGTAGAACAATACAAGGTAGATCCATGAGAGGAATAAACAAGCATGGCTACTAGAATATAGTGTAGATCCATGTGATAAAGGACTCAAACATGGACATTGTTAATCCAAAAAATCCCTCACTTAGCTCTACATGGCCTACACCACCCAAGGACACCCATGCACGACCCTCATTTAACTCCATTTGACCCCCATACCCTCAAGAAGGCTTAAAAATAGGAAAATGGCTTTAAAACCCCTAAAAGTAGCCTAAATAGTTCTCATAGGGGCTAAAGCCTCCAAAAGGGGGCTAAAACCTTTCAAAGGAGCCTAAAACCCTGAAAGGAGCTAAAGTTTGAGCGAAAGGGGATAAAAGCCCAAAAAAGGGGCTAAAGCCCTGACCAAGGCCTTAGAACCCTAAAAAAGCTATAAATAGAGGGGTGGGGGGTCACTCTCAAATGATTCCTCTCTTCCCTATTATTATGCTGCTAGAGTGAGTGCCTTGAGACCAGTTTGTCTCTAAAGCCATTCACTCTCCCTCTCCTCCATCCTTCCATTGAGCCATAGCTCTCCCTACCAAGATAGGTGCTCTCCTAGCTAGGGCATGGTGGCCCATTCCAACCAGAAGGTATACCTATGTTATTTTCTGTGTTTTCTTTAGTAGTTTGTATTTTTTCTAATAGTATTTGTTTGTAGGTTCATTTCTTAACATGTTTTTGCAGGTATTTTGGTTCTAACAGTTGTATGCAGGGCCTTGGAGTTTAAACCCTAACCTTGTGTGCAGAGGGGTTTCGTTTTTCTTTAATTTCTATTATGTATTTAAGTTCTGTTTGTTTTTATTTACATCCACCACCAGGAACCTATCCTTTCATCCTATAGACAGAAGGTAGCCATTCCTTCCCTGTAGCAAGGGAGAAATCCCTGCTACAGAACTGGCAACCATACCAGGTCGATCCCACAAGATCTCTGGGTTTATTTTTTCAAAATTTCAATTTTTAGTTCAATTTTTTCCCTAGGTTAATTTTTCTATTAAATCTAGCTTAGATTCTTGTTTATTTACATTTCCAGTTACTGTCGAGCTTCCTCAAGGAAAATCCGAGTCCATTTGGCCACAGTACAGGTTACTGTCGGCCGGATTTGACTCGGGGTCAAAAAAATTTCAGTTTCTGGAGTAGGTCGCTCTTATTGGGCCCAGAAAGGGGACCAGGTCGCTCATTTTGGCCTCACAGGTGCGACCAAGTCACCTATTTAGCCCCAAAAGGTGCAATCCCCTTCCAAAAGTCAGCCCGCTTATGTATGCAAATTCTGAGCGACCCCCTTGCCTATTTCTGGAAACTTTTGGCGACCCACTCGCCACATTTGACCCGAAAAGTGTGATCTGTCACTCAGAGTTCGATTTTTTAATAGTTAAGGATTGTCAGTGCGGCTCAGCCGCCTCTGTCCTTCCAAACTGTGTTTATTTCTGTTTGTATTTCTGTTTATGTCCATTTCATTTGCAGAACAAAGCTTAATTAAATCAAAGTGTAAATCAATGCTTAATAGGTTAATGAACATAACTTGATTAAAATTTACTTAAAAACAACATCTTTCCTAACCCTTCCTCCTCTATCCAGGCATCACCCTTCGGAGTATTCTATAATAAGACGAAGGGTGAAGCTTGTATAGTAATAGGCACTTCACCTAATATTTTTCAAAGCCACTAAAAATAGGTGACTTGGAAGGTAGAGGGGGTAGAGAAGGAGGGCTTCTCATGGCGCTCATCATCCTCCCTGTTGACCAACATTGCATCTGGAGGGTGACCTGTGGATCTGCAGATGGGATTAGTCCCATTGTGTTGAGAGCCCAACACCTTCTCCTAGTTGAAGAGAAATATAGGTGTAAGGTAGTCACCTAGTCAGGCTATCACGATTCTAGATTACAAATGGTACATGTCTAAAAAAAAATTCTGATTACTATTTACTGCTTTTATTCACAATGTTATGAACTTTGTGGAATGTGCAGAAAGCATTTAAGCAGCCACCGGATATAACAGAAAAACAAAAGGAATACACACCATACCATATAAATCAACCCAACTCAGTTCATGACGCTGAGTGAGCCAGTAAAATTTGCAATTTACACTAAGTTAAAAATATGCAGTCTTTGAGTACATAAGTCCCTGACTGCCTTAACCATGGGAAGTACTTGGACTCAGCCCAGAAAATCATTGTGAGGAGTACCACAGGAACCCCAAAGTAGCTGGCTGCTGAGAGGAATTGCCAAGCGAAACAGGAAACGACCCCCATCGATTGAGTAGCACTCCCATGAGGAAAAATCCAGGCGTTGTCTTCTGGCAGTCTTGATGGCCGAGTGACCACCTGCACCCAATAGGAAGCCATTGAAACCGGGGTCCAAAAATCATTACCACCAGTTTGACATACAAATTTGAAACGATTGATCCCTCACGCTCTTCCTCACGCCTAAGAGGTGAAACACCACAGTTCGGGTCATTAAACCAACATTGTCGAGACCATTCTCGATGACCTCCCACACCATCAAAAGGCCACACAACCTCTGATTCAGATTTAGACCCATATTAGTCTGAACTAGATCTGCACACTACACCATCAAGCTCCATGGCTTGTGCAAACCCGGATCCATTTCCCGGCATAGCAATTGCTAGTGGACCCATGTCCACACCACAAACTATCACCAACAACCCTGCAGGTGGCCCCATTTTGGTTATGCAAAATATCATAAGTCAGCTACCACCACCCATATTAACCAATCAAGCTGTCCCACCTGCAACACATGGGGGTAGTGGCCCTTCCACCTACACTGCCCTCCTGTCATATATGGGGCCAGTGGCCCTTCCACCTACACTGTCCCTCCCACCACACTTGGGGGCACTGGCCCATCCACAATGGTGCCACAAGTACCCCAAGCTATGCAGGTGCATTATGCACCTACAAACCCCACCACCGTGGTTTCCCCATCTCACATTAACCTAGGGTCAAACATTCCTTTCATGGCACATCTCAACTTGCCTGATTTGGCTCGGTTAACAAATGACCTTATCCGCCATCAAACTTTTTGGCCTCCCATGCAAACCAAACTTCCTTCAGACATTCCCAAGTTTAAAGGGAAGAAAAGGGAGTGCCCCCAAAACCACATCATGACGTTTCATCTATGGTGCTCATCAAACAGCATCGTAGATGATTCAATCAGGCTAAGACTATTCCAACGCACCCTCACAGGTGCTGCGACCAAGTGGTACATTGAGCTACCACAAGCCAAGTACCCAAATTTCAACTCCCTGGATTTCATGTTCTTGCAGTATTTCCAACTCCCCGTTAGATATGATGAAGGGGTGGAGATCTTGTTATCTTGCCACTAGAATACTATGACCCACATAACCGACCACATCCATGAGTGGTGGTGACGTCGTAGTTTGTGTAAAATACAACTTGATGACAGGATCTTTCTAGATTGGCTCCTTAAAACCTTGCTCCCACTTATAGCAAAGGACGTCGCATCTGAACGTCCCCAATTTGAAAAGGAGGCCATCTTGAAAGCCCAACAATTTGATCTGATCTATCCACATTCTGGATACCTTTACACCATCATTTCAGATGCTCCCCATGCAGGAACCTCCTATCGGGATGCACCGGGGGCATCCCATGTTGCAAATGGCATCATAGGTTCTGTTTCTCACCAGCCACAGCACCGTTCGACACCACCACAACCAAGCAACATTGCTAGTGTTTCCTACCAAAACCAAACTCCGAACTATGCAAGAATGATGTCCCATTCCAGAGCCACAACTTCTTATGCACAACCTACGCCACCGCAGCAGACCCAGGAATTAGCTTGGCCGACACAGCAATACGCGGGACAAATTCCCACATTTGTGGCACCGACACCTACCCAAGTCTACTATGCACCACCGGTGCAAGCTATTCAAGCCCTTGCCCTTGCTCCACCTGCTCCATTGGGACAAGTGTTTGCACAACAAAACCGTCCCAACCAGCCAACCCCCAATAACCAACAAGGGCAATCCAGGAACAATCGACCTCGAAACCAAGGCAAGAATCAACTACAGGGAGGCGGTCAACAACCAAATCCTCCCAACAATGCCGCGACAAACTGGCTAGCCCAAAATCCTCAACGACCAAATGCACCAAGATGCAACGCTCTGTTGCGAACAAACCAACCGTTCACACTATGCTAGGTATATGGGCACTACACATTTGAGTGTCCCTTCATGGGTCGTGCTAAGTAGGCCATTAGAAACGAGGTTCAACATCCCACCAATACAACGGATCAAGCCAAACCCAACCCGACACCACAAGGACCTCCTCCTATGGTGCTCCAAAACCCTTTACCAGTCCAAGGATTGGTGGAAGCCACACCCCCTCCCAAACCCAATCCCAATGCTCTGGGGGCACCTCCCATGGTAGAAACAGGTGTCCACCACCTGCTAGCTATGACAACTGAAGAGGTCAATCTATAAACTAGATGAAACCAATACGAAACTAGCACCGAACCCGTTGACACATCAGCGACATCTACGTCTAAAACAGTTAATGCACCTCTTCAGTTACCCCCTTTCCCGCACCCCCCATATGTTGGGTTACCAATAACACCACGGCTATAGATGCTGCCAGCTACAACATCGTGGATGATTTGGCCCAAACACCTACTGCCATGTCCGCTCTTGAGGTACTCAAAACTTGCCCAACATAGCAGAAATCCTTACTAGCCACCCTTGGTGCCGTGGATCCCTCTGACTCCAAGCTGATCACATTCGACACGGAGAATGGAGAACCACAGATGCCATCAACCATTGCCTTCCAAATCCCAATGTCTATCCGGAATTTGTTCGTGCACTAGTGCATAGTGGATGAGGGGGCATCCACGTGTGTTATGTCTACCCTAGTCTGGTAGAAACTTGGATCCCCAATTCTGCAACCATCCTCCACAACTCTGTGGGCTTATGATGGCCATCCCACTAAAGCCCAAGGAATACTCCCCCACATCCCCATCACATTAGCAAGGAAGACAGTTCTAATTGACATAGAGTTGTCAATGCTCAATTGGACTATAACCTTCTCCTTGGAAGAAGTTATATGTACGTCATGAGAGCCATAGCATCAATTGTCTTATGTCTCATGATGTTCCCCCACGAAGAGAAAATCGTGACGGTTGACCAACTGACTTATCATGATCTGCAAGGGCTAACAACACTCACCAACGTTATCCCTATGATCAACACCATTGATCCACAAGGGATGACCACACACTCCAATGTTATCCCTACAATCAACACCATGGTTGAAAACATACCAGCCTCCCCATTGTTAAATGTGGGCCCTAGGTTGTTTGCCGATACCACCATGATGACTTCTTTCCCCTTAGTGTCACCACCACCGACACCTAAAGAGACTATGGACTTGTGCATGCTCTCATTTAGCACCACTGTACCCAAACAACAACCGCAGCCACAGCCCCAACTGCAACCACAACACCGTATGTAGCCACAACATCAACAACAGCCGCAACATCATCCACAGTCGCAGCATTACGCGCAACCGCAACCACAGCCTCATCCCCACATACAACCAGCAGGGAGTTATCTGGGCTCCTCCTCAGTCCACACAATTCCCTTCCTCTTTCCCCCACCTGGTGTCATGAGTAAGCCAATAATGACCACCTTAAACTTACCCAACTTTACATTGGGAATTCCTGTATGGTATCTTGATCCACCAGCTCAACCACCAATGCCCTAGGTAGTCTTAACCCCCATGCAACCCATTGCAGTCAAGTCTCATCCTCCGCCTAGCCCACAAAAACCAACCACCGCACCTGTACCCGCACCACCCCACCCAAAAAGGGCAAGGGGAAAAAATGAAAAAGCTACCGCTGAACCTCGACATATCTCACCTTGCGCCATCTATGAGGAATAGGGCCATCCAACTCAAAACTGCCCTGAGATTCCCATAATCCACGCACATTTGGATGGCATGGATACAACAAAAAACCTCCCCGTGGTTGAACTTCCAAGCAGGCCAATAGTAAGAAACAAGTCATTGAGAACAAACCATGCTTGCACCCTCTGCGGTTTGTATGGACACTATTCTCACCACTGCCAAGACTTGTCCGAGTTTTGAATGGCTCTAGCCAACCTTCGACAACATTCCCTTGAATATGAGATCACTTTGATCAAAGATGTTCACCACCCACCTCCTTTGGACACCATGTCCATTTACATGATGTCCAATTCTATCGACCCTCTTGTCTCCACCACCACCAACGGTCCATCAGACCCATCTCTTCTGTTGTTTCCGTAGCCACAACTCCATCCACAGCCGTAACCTCAGTTGCAACCTCAACCTCAGTTACCAAGGAAACAGTGGGGTTCATTCCCACTCAACACGATCCTTTTCCTTTTCCTTTTCCATTTCCTTTTCCTACCATCCAAGATCATGAGTAAGTTTGTCTTGGCAACCTGCAATCTATAGGATTTCAAACTAGGATATCCTATGTGGTACCTTGAACCACCTACCCTACCTCTAAGGCCCTAGGATTTGTTGACTCATGTCCAACCAATTGAGATGATGCTGCACCTACATCTGGGTCCATCAAAGAATCCTCCCATCTCCAGGCCTGCCCCTCTCCCTCCAATAGAGAATGGGGGCAAGGCCACAAAAGCCACAACCAATACCATTTACATGGTCTCTAGCACCAATTTTTCTTCCATCTCATGGGCTGTGGAAGATCCACCTGATCTATCTCGGCACCACTTACGCGATGACGGAAAGATCTGTAAGACCACCTTCGGTTTTACCCCATTCCCTTTAAACCATAGTGTGGAATTGGTTCTTCCCATAAAAGACCAGATTTTGTCACCCTACCTTGCCAATGACCTTTGTCTTGGCAAGGGGGCATACCTCTTCGCTGACTCAGATGGTTGCCTCTTGAAGAAGCAGTGTAACGGGATCTACATCAAGAGAGTCTATGCCTGATACCACCACTATGAGTCCCTTATAGCGTAGTTTTATCCCTTTTTGTTTTTCAACATTTTTTCACCACAAGTCAGGGGTAGCACCATTAGCTACCAGTTCAGAGTCACTTATAGCATGTTCGAGACACCTCTCACACCTCCGAGCTCAAATTTTCATCCTCTATCTTTTTATGAGACCATCATCTCATGTTTAACAAGTAATTTTCAGGACCACTTCCTAGAAGTTACCTTGATTTATGAGCCACATCATGGTGATGCAAGTGTCTTCAGACCTGTACTTGCATCACACTTACCTACCACCAATCATGCAGGTTCTCGAGCCACTGCCCGTTAAGGAATATCATTTTGATTTTTAACACATATCTGTATACTCCGTCCACCGCACCTTATGCAGATCTCTAGACCATCGTCCAGAAGACGGATCATTTCCTTTGCATGCATTTTCCATATAACTGCCTCTAGAATTGCACTCACATCACATGTAGTCAAGTCCATCCACCACAATTCACACACGAATCTCCTGACCTCTGTCTGAGAGTCATCTCAGTTTTCGTGCCTCTACCACACCAACTCGCGTGCCTCTGTCGCGATCTATCCCGTGCATATATTGGTATGTTTGAGAGCCATCTGCTCCATCCATACTGCGTAGATGACCTTTGGACCACTATCCACCGTCTCGACATGGGTCACCGCCTATGCCACCGCAATCGGTTGACCATACTAGAGTTTCTTTTAAGATCTTTTTTGACTCCTAAAAGAATGAAAAGATTGTCGAGCGTGGCTGCTTCCTTTCTTGCTCGTTAAAGTATAGGAAAGGGCTTCTACATCATCCTGTTTATCTCCTTTTACAGACTATGTAGAACATTAAATGAAAAGGACCACCTTGGCACATTCAAGCCAAGACCATTCCCCTCTGCAAACTTTTATGCTTTCTCGGATAGAGGGGCCGAACTTTACGAAAAAGCTCACCATGGGTTTTTGTTAAGCTCTTTTCCAGCCTTCTCATCAAGAAAATATTGCCAAGCAAACTTTGTCTCGTTCATGCTCGTAAAAGTATCTGAATGACTGTCCAGTCAGTATAGGTTTAACCTTTTATGGCCTGATTGGACTACCAACGGTAAAGAAGTCTCCCATCCCCTAAAGGATGCGTGAGCTCTCCTATGTATACTTTTATCCTTTTTCAGGCATAGGAGACTACCAATGAAAAAGATCTCCCACTAGAGTCTTCTTCGTGCTTTCAGACTCTCTAAAATGGAAAGCACCATCAAGCATTTACTTTCTCGGGCTCACCAAAAATCCACGAGATCATACCACAATGGTGTCTCTAGATACCACCCCACAGAAAACAGTTTGGCAGCATTCCACTTTGGGTGGCCTTTGTTCAGAGTACTCTGCAATGTGTCTTCCTTGGATCCCATCAAATATCAAAAGTGTCTACCTCCCCCAAGTATTTCCCATCTGCAGTGACATTCCCGATATTACAGTTATGATCCCATTCCCATGAGTCTGTTTCATTTGCTTCCTGGTCCGCCCTGCCGTCATACTCTTAAAAATGGAATTTTGAGTCTACTACACTCCCTCTGCCCTTGTTCAACTCACCCCCCCCCTGCCATTCAGTGGGTCAGTCCGCAGATTTCTTCACATCTTTTGGTTATCTCCCTTGCACTTCTGGTCAAGGAAACGCCATTGCCTTGACCTGGGGCAGGTCTCCCTTTGTCGATGACAACACACATATTCCAGAGGATAGACCCAGAGGTTCATGTATCTTGGTTTCATTAATCTCATTAATGAGTTCCTTGGATCACTTGAGAGGAGTCCTTAGTGCCTCTCGGGATGGTTGTTTCTCATGTGCTCGACTCCTACTACATCATCGCACCGTTGAGATTCGTACAGGGTTTGGTCCGTGCAGTATTTGGTCGAAGAACCTAGATGTCACCTGACTCTAGCAAATTGATGAGTCTATTCGAGGGACCTAAACAGGTTATGTCCCTTATGATTTCTGGGTTGCGTTGGAGACAGTGTTTAGAAGCCCTAGCAGGGCTTCTATATAGATTTATGATTGATGCAGCATACTTGTACCACAGAGACTCTGATTCTCAATCAGTAAGGCCATACTGCTATGTAGAATTCCAGATCTAGCAGGCTATCAGTCATTAAGATATAACATTCCATGAGAATTTCGTGGGTCCAATGTAGCAGTTCTTCATATCAGTATTGTATTTAGCCTCTCATTGAGGCAACCACTATGTATCATTAGTTGTATATGATCGGCTCTTATATTATAGAGCATAGATCACATTATTCTTTCGACATTGTTATGAGCATGGGGATGCCCTCCTCATCCATATAAATGTCACACATTATTTGTATCTCACCCATTGATTGGAACTATATTAATACAAAAACCAAAAGCCACCATGCCCCAGCCCCGGAAGCACCACCTCTCCATAGAAAATCCTATGATGTTTGTCGGCCATACGATGAGCTCTTTCCCTCACACATCAAGGGGTGATATATTAACCCAAAAAATCCCTCACTCAGCTCTACATGGCCTACACCACCCAAGGACACCCATGCACAACCCTCATTTAACCCCATTTGACCCCCACACCCTCAAGAAGGCTTAAAAACAGGAAAAAGGGCTTAAAAACCCCTAAAAAGAGACCAAATAGTTCTCATAGGGGCTAAAGCCTCCAAAAAGGGGATAAAACCCCTCAAAGGAGCCTAAAACCCTAAAAGGAGCTAAAGTTTGAGCAAAAGGGGCTAAAATCCCAAAAAAGGGGCTAAAGCCCTGACCAGGGGCTTAGAACCCTAAAAAAGATATAAATAGAGGGGTGGGGGTCACTCTCAAATGATTCCTCTCTTCCCTATTATTATGCTGCTAGAGTGAGTGCTTTGAGACCAGTTCACCTCTCAAGCCATTCACTCTCCCACTCCTCCATCCTTCCATTGAGCCATAGCTCCCCCTTCCAAGAGAGGTGCTCTCCCAGCTAGGGCATGGTGGCCCATTCCAACAAGAAGCTATACCTCTATTATTTTCTATGTTTTCTTTAGAAGTTTGTAGTTTTTCTAACAGTATTTGTTTGTAGGTTCATTGCTTAACATGTTTTTGCAAGTATTTTGGTTCTAACAGTTGTATGCATGGCCTTGGATTTTAAACCCTAACCTTGTGTGTAGAGGGGTTTCGTTTTTCTTTGATTTCTAATCTGTATTTCAGTTCTGTTTTTTTTTATTTGCATCCACCACCAGGAACCTATCCTTCCATCCTATAGACGGAAGGTAGCCATTCCTGCCCTGTAGCAAGGGAGAAATACCTACTATATACATAGCTACCAGACATACAACGTAGATCTATGTCATATAGATGCAAATTTGAGCATAGCCACGACCATAAAATGTGGATCCATGCTTGATATACAAAAATCCATCACAACCTAGGGAGAGAAATGAGTGCTAAACAAGTACCCAGGGTCTTCATCTCATTTTCCACAAAGTACGATTCTATCCATGTGATTACAATGTCCTGAAGTCGAACATGGTAGAAACCACTTGATTACCGACCAATGATGTAAACCATTAACAAGTGCGAGGGAGATCACCATTGATGTCAATGATTCCCAAGGTACCCTAGTACAATCTACTAAGCGTGAATAGATGTCTTAATGTCGAACACCCAGTTGATTCCATCGATCAAAGGTCAATGATGTGAACCTATGTCGAGAGAGAGATAATATGTCATTAGGGCATACAGATCTCAAGGTACTAAGTTTTTTTCTAAGACTATTTCCTGGATGATGAGCTGATGTCGACGAGAATAGCCTCGTTGAAGGAGGGCCATGATGAGTCCGACATCAATGACACGAAACTAGGAACAAAGTTCAAGAATGATGTGAATAAGGTAACCATAAGACTGACTCAAAAGTATTGACACAGAGACTGTTTTGACTGCAGAGGTAAAACTTCTTCAACTTCCCTTTGAACATTGAGCGGCATGACAAAAGACTTGGCAGCATGACTAGACCAGAAAAACACATAGTGCGATGATGGACAATGCATTCTTTTGAAATACTCAAAGGAGTGACATGACTCATGAAAGTGGATCAGCATGGAGATCAGTTGAATATCTAATTGACTGAAATGATATGTATACATGTGCCATGTTCAAAGGTAACGACAAACTACTGCCATTTATTTGCAAAGTTATTCTCTTCCCATTTTCCCCATCATGGTTGATGAGTGCCTCTTTTCGGTATTACAAGTTCAAAGAGGGTAACAAACAATCATTATAGCTCGTCCGAAGACAAGTCCAAACTCATATGTTTTACGAACCTGAGAGAGGAGGGGTTCATTCCCAAAAGAGGGTCTCTCAATGTTTTATTTAACGAGTCCAATGAAAGTTAACTCGATATCGTTCATGTTTAGAGAGTCTGAACGACCATGGAAGAAGACTCCACAGGTCCTTTTTCGTAAAATAGTTCACCTGGACCGAAAAAGTGACAACCTACCGTCAGATGAACAACTCTTCAAGTGCTTCAACGAGCATGAAGAAGACAATATCACTCGACAATCTTTTCGTATTTAAGGAGCCCAAAAATATTTTAAATAAGACTCCACTAGGTCTCTTTTCACGATGAGAGATTTTACAAGTATGAAAAGAATCAGAAAAGGACTCGGACCTTTGATACTAAATTTGGAGAGAGTGACCAAAGTGTCGCAATAAACACTCAAAAGACTTTTTCCGTTTTATGGTAGTACGAAAAAGCAAAAAACAAACTCCCAAAACTTTTACTGCTACCGCTCTTCTATCCTGCAACGACTTGAAAAACAAGTATTAAATTATCCAATAACTGACATTAAAGAATTATGACTGATAGATTTTGAGTAATAAATGATTTTAAAACAAAACTATAGCATGTCAATCCCTAGAGTGTATATAAAAGTTATGTAAATAGTAAAAAATCAAAAAAATTTACCATTTACACATAGTGGAGAGACTTTGAAGCATTTTCTTGGCCAGATTTTCAGTCGTTGATATCAAGAGCATCTACCGTCGGATTCACACACTGTCAGTTCCAGGTAATAGCTTAAACACTACTCTTTCAATTCATGCTTTCAATTTTGATTGTTCGTGTTGTTTTGGGCCTATTGGGCAATCCCTAAAACCATGGAAGAGGGAACTGCTCTTATCCCTTGTGGGATAAGTGGTACCCTACTAGAACTGCATCGAAAACACTGTGCACTGGAGGTTCCACCACCTGTCCTCAATGGGACACAGGCGGTGCCAGCCATGGAAAAATAAAAATGTATGAACAAGAAAAATTGGCTCATTTTTTATGATTTGAATGATTGGGAATGCTTCTAATTGGTCTTGTCATGGTTTTTTATAGGTTCCCATTGATAAAAAAAATGGTAATTTGGAAAGAGAGGCAACATGACAATGACGATGCCTTTGTCAAATGAAACGCAGGTTGTATCGCCGCTTTGAGAGACTATGTACTCTTAAATTTTTTCTGCACGCCCAGTATGGTATCACATGAGCAACCATTAGAACATATACTCTGGATGTGGAATCCGGAGCAACAGTATTTTGAAGTTGGTGCTCACATTTTGAAAATTGAAGTAGAGGACATCTACTTCTTGACAGGCCTATCGAGATGGGGTGCTCCCATCTCATTGACTAGTTCCCGTGGAGGGGACATTACTACTAAGGAGTTGATAAACTGCCATTGCATTCCTGGAACCAAGACATCGGGGAAGAAAATTCCCATAAAAGCAGTGGTGGATGGCTCTCGACAGACAGTTTTGTTTACCATGCAGAGAGTGGTGGGAAGCCAAGGGGTACAACAGGAATCTAGAGAGCATATGCTCTATTCCATAGAGGCCATGGCGCCCATAATTTTCAACTGGGTGGAAGCTCTACTTCCGATCTTCAAGGATTAGCTGACCAAGTGTTGGTAGGGGGAGCTGAAGCAATTTGGTTTCGATTCCATTCTAGCTTGTTTCATTTTCGAGCGGGTTCCACACATGAGACCCCAGGTGGTATTTACAGAGTTGAGGGCATGGGACCCTCACATGCAGAGGTGGGTACGGATTATGGCCCATACTGGAGTGGGTAGAGGCAAGGTAAAGTTTGGTGACCCATTCTTTTGATGGTTGAGAGATCAGCTCCTCATGGTGGGGGACTATGCATATGTGGGCACTGAATTTAGTGGTGACCTTGACCTACCGCTCCCACCTGGTGGATAGTGGGGTGATATCAGTAAGAAACAAAAAAACCTAAAATGGAAATTGTGTTTTTATGTTTTAATGTTTTATATTTTTTATGTTTAGTAACGAGACTTGAATGTTTTCATACAGATGTCGGAGCAGCACGACCTGGAGGAGCCTCCCCACTAGATAGGTGAGTCGGAGCCCATTTTGTACCATAGGGTGATGAGGTGACAGGGGAGATAGAGGCCCAACCTCGAGAGGTTGACTCTAGACATCCTGGATTCCTCGATCGATGACCTCCCACTGAGGTACCAGAGGCCTACTATGGGAGTACCGGGTCATTTCAGCAGACTGCTATGTAGAGTAGCCCAGGCAGTTATGTGTTACCATGAGCATCATTAGATGATGAGTACATGATGTATTCACTGAAAGCTAATATATAGCTTCAGTACTTTTGTATGATGATTTTTTACCTGAAAGCCTATGCGCTTCAGATGAGGTTTCACGAACTATTTTTTGTAAAACATGTTCATATACATATATATAAAGACTTCTACTTGGGTGTTTATATGTCTCAAATGGTGAATGTATTTTACATGAGTTTTATATGTCTTTTACAGTTTATTTATAATGAACCATGTTTGATTTTCATGTCATGAATGGGAAATATGCCAATCTAGGATGTAATTTGCCAATGAGTTGGCAACTGCATTATGTTCCCTAGGGATATGCCTACAAGTGATAGTTTCAAATGACCTTTCTAATAAACGTACCCTCTGGAAGAGACAGATAAGCACAGGATTCCTAATGGTATAGATATGGTTTAGATGACAAACAACAAGTTGTGATTCCATCAAGACTACTAATTTGCGAACATCTTGGGAGGCACCTTCAGTCAAAAGACCTATGACTGCTCAATACTCGGAGATATTGTTGGTAGCGGGATCAATACAAACCACTCCTAAACTGGCCAAATCATAAGCTGGGGAATAGAGGACCCTAGCAGATGAGGCAAGATTCAAGGTGTGGCGGCAAGCACCATCAGCGAAGTTGTAGAAATCCATCTACTCTGCATGACCAAAACATGGTATATATAGATACAGACACTAAACTCAAAACCATATTGAAAATACTTAAGCACACTAAAAGTCAAGTAATATATATATATATATATATATATATATATATATATATATAAGATACTATCCAAGAGATATCTAGGCATAGTACCTCTTCAGGTACAACCCATTGCGAGGTTGTCCTAAGGGGATTCCATCATAGTCCATGAGCTCGTAGGCCCCTTTCTCTAAAACTATGGAAATAACGAAAGGACCATACCACATGGATTCGAACTTCCCTTTCCCTAGTTTGTCATATCTCTTATCATAAGTCAAACCTAGGTCACCCTTGTTAAAGGCACGAGGTTGGACAGACTTTTCATACTGCACCTTGACGCGTTTCTTGTGTGCCTCATTAGCTAAGGCAGTATCTCTTCTATTTTTGTCAAGGTTATTCAAGTATAGAAATCTCTCTTCCTCTACGAAAGTGTCTGGAAGAATTTCAATGGAAAGTTTCAAGGATGAAATCTTACATTGAATCGACAAGACAACTTCTAGTCTGTAGACAAGATAGAAGGGTGTGAAAGCAGTAGCTATTTTCACTGAAGTCCTGTAAGCCCAAAGAGCGAAGAAAAGGAAATGGTGTCAATTGGATTTATGGTCTCCAACCATCCAACAAAGGATTGTTTTCAAAACTTTGTTAATGGCCTTGACCTGACCATTAGCTTGCATATAATAAGGCGTAGAGTTTTCATGATGAAAACCTAGCTTGGCACTTAGTTCCTCCATCATTTGATTATGGAAATGTGATCCGTGATCAATAAATATGGACTGCGGGACTCTGAATATTGCTATCACATGATTGAACAAGAAGAGAGTGGCAGTCTTACCGTCTTCTGCATACGTAGGCATGGCCTCAGTCCATTTTGTAAAATAGTCGACGACTACGATGATGTAACCATGCCCCCCAGCTGAGGTAGGATTACAATGCATATAATCGATCCCCCATTTGGCAAATGGGCCAACGAAAATGATGGTGTGTAACGGAGCAGGATGAGTGCACTTTTTCGGATAAAAATGTTGACAGGGTGGGCATTTCTTAATAGCCTCGTGACAATATTTAAATACTGAAGGCCATAAATAGCCAGCACAGAGGATTTTTTGGGTTGTAGCCATCCCAGATAGATGACCACCACATGCTCCAGAGTGGCAATCATTCAAAACTTGTTCAGCTTACTCTTGGGTAAGGCATCACCGGAGAATGAAATCGATACCACGTATATACAAAGTTTCATTTAAGATGAGGTCGTATTTTGCGTGGTGACAGATACGACGACAATTGTCATGGGATAGAGTAGGCTGAAACCTTTGTGTTTGGATATAGATGAGAAAATATCCATACCATGGGTCAGTAATGCTTATCAAGAACAAGAATTCATCTAGGAAAGAATCACTGGGCTCCGATTCTGTCGAAGCATGGGGAAGATCACACATGAGCTCGGCAAAGACCAAGGATTTCTTTGATGTAGCTTTGGAAAATTCCAAGTCAAACTCTTGTAGTATGACTATCCATCAGGAGTACTTGCCCCTGAGCACCTGACGAGTCAGGATGTAATACATAGGGTTTTGGTCTGCCAATACGGTGGTTGTGCAGAGCAAAATTTAGTGACAAAATTTCTGAACAACAATGACCGTGGCCAATGCTAATTTCTCCACACATGAAAATCAAGTTTTGAAATCCATGAGATTCTTACTAGCATATTAGATCACGTGCTCCTGACCGTCGGGATTCTCCTACACCAAAACCATGGCAACGGTAGTAGTGGAGGCAACAATGTATAGGAGAAAATCCTTTGAATAATCTGGGGGGTGTATCATGGGTGAATGAGTCAGCGCATGTTTGAGATTATCAAAGGCGCTTTAGGCTTGGTCATCCCAAAAGAACGGGGTTTCCTTCTTAAGGAGACGCATATAACCGTGTGTTTTCTTTGCAAAATTGCACATGAAACGACGGAGGAAGTTTTCCTTCCCTTGCAAAGTTTGGAGTTCTAGAAGGTTGGTTGGGGATGGTAGAGCTAGAATAGTGGAAATTTTCAATGGATCTATCTGGATTCCATCATTAGAAACCACAAAACCTAACAGGAGTCCCATCTCAATGCAAAAAACACATTTATGAGGATTGAGCTGTATGCTATAATGACCTTTCATTCCCCCTCAATTTGTGCCCAATACCCAACAAGTGCATACGCAGAAAAATAATCAGGGAAAGGAAAAGGGAAATAACCAATGGTATGGATTTGGAGACCAATATGCAAACCCATCTGACAACATTGGTGTGAATCACATGGACCAAGACCCAAACAAGCCACCTAAAGAGGACAAGAATGCTCAAATATAGAAAAACTATACGTGTTATTTATGTGGTGTGTATTTGAATTATACCCATCATTGTCCCCACATAGCTAAGGAATTCCAATTGTGGAATGAGGCAAATGAATGTAAATCAACGACGTCCCCAATATTGAAATCTATCCCATCGATTCCTTAAACTAACCAAACTCAACCTGTAGTTCTACAAAACCGCTTCCCTGTGCAAGGAGTTGTAATAGGATAACCAATGGCTCCTTACCCAACCCAACCAGCGTCATTGAGTCAACCACCTGAATTTATGGTTCAACACCTTCTAAGGATGTCCTCTGATGTTAACCTACAAATGCAACATAACCAATATGGCCAAACATTCAAAATTATGACTAGTGATAAACAGAAATACACCATTATTGTGGATGACATGTTGCACTTGCCTAGGCCTCCTACTGATGGGATTCCAAAAGTACCTAAGTTTCCTTCGCATCACATTGCACATAATTCCAACACTCGATTGCCCCCAATTACAACATTGTAGATGACTTAGCACAATCCCTAACTGCCATGTTAACCCTATAAATCCTTATAAATTTCCCTATGTAAAACAAATCCTTACTCTCTTATTTAGGTGAAATAAATATCTCTGACTCTCATTTGATGAAATTTGATTTGGATCAAGCGGAGTCATGTATTTCCTAACCAATATCCTTCCAAATACTAGCTACCATTTGTAACTTGGCCATTCATTGGAACATTATTAATGAGGACGCTCCCACCTATGTATTGTTAACTAATGTTTGGAAAAATCTCGGATCCCCTAAACTAGAACCATCACTCATGAATTTATGCACTTAAGATGGCTACACAACTCAACCTTAGGGCCTTCTCTGAAATGTCCATGTAGAGTTAGCAGGAAAAATAATGTTAATAGAAACTGAAGTAGTCAATGCCCAGTTAGACTACGAGCTCCGTCTTGGAAATAGCTATATGTATGAGATGAAAGCAGTTTCCTCATCCATCTTCCAACTTATGATGTTCCCTCGTGATGGGAAGAACGTCAAGTTGGATTCATTTACATACTACGATCCTAATGGACTGGACAAGCCAGAGAATGTCTTACCTCTACTCAATAGCAGTATCGGTTGTGCCTCCATCCCATATTTTACCAATGTTGTGCTTGGTATATTTCAAAATACCCCCATGATTGGAAATTTTCAAGATCTTCCACCTCCACCCCCAAAAGTGGAAATCTCTGATATTTGCATGGTTTCTTCCAATAAATCCATGCAATAACCACAACCCCAACCAACCCCCTATACTAGTCAGTTACCTGGGAACCAATGGGGAGCAGTGCCTATTCAACAAAACCCTTTTTGTTTCCACCATCTGGAATCATGAGCACGCTATTCATGGTGAATCTCAATCTCCTGAGTTTGACGTTGGGCCTTTTCATTTGGTACCTTACCCCTCCCAACCCACTTGGCACACCATAGGTGTTTTTGACACATATATAGCCTATTAGTACTTCCAACCACCCTCATGCAGGAGTGTCTAAAGTAGCACCAAGAACTGCTCCATCTCGTCCCAAAAAGAAATCTAGGGGAAACACAATGAGTGCAACACCACCAGCAATCTGAAACAAGACCATGAACCCTTCCTCTTCTACCTCAATTTAAGCCCCACCTCCTTGCGATTTATTATATGGCTCATGTTGTTCTACCCATAAATTTCTAGTGTTTCCTATCTTACGCACTCATATACAAACATCAGATGATTATCCCAATAAGAAGGTCATAATAGTCCATCTAAATGACATCCCCAAACCACACTATAATTTGTTGCGCAGAAACCATCCTTGTGTAGTATGTGGCCTCCACAACTATTATTCACATCATTGCCAATATTATCCCAATAAGAAGGTCCTAATAGTCCATCTAAATGACATCCCCAAACCACACTATAATTTGTTGCGCAGAAACCATCCTTGTGTAGTATGTGGCCTCCACAACTATTATTCACATCATTGCCAATATTTTCTTGAGTATCGTTCGGTACTCACCGATTTGCGATGTATCTCCAAAAACCCCCAAGTCACAGTAATTTAATAGGTTCACCCTCCAACGAATTCTTCTAGTGTGACAAACACCATTTATCTCATCTCATATTCTAATGAGCCTTCCTCATCAACCAATCCCATGATGGTTTTGTTGACAAACACGAGTCCCTCTAACCTATTTTTTCAACTATTCCAAATCAATGGGGAAATACCATTCCCACAACATGGGGGAAGGTCCCCAAACATACCTAATTATGATAATCATCCTCATCGATGATATTGGGGGAATCCACCCCACAAGCGGAACCCCTTGTCATCATCTCACCAAATTGTTGTGCCACCATGGCCATTAGCCTCATGGTAGAACACTCTTTCAACAGTTGATCAATGCCCTGTTAGTACCTCCTTAGGAGAATATCCACATTCCATCGACACCTCTAGACTAGGGGCCATGATTGATTATCTTGACCTTAGGATAGGAAGCATGTTCAATCATTTTGATCATGTCCCATTACATCTATATTAGTATTTCAATGATCCCATAACTCAACCCAACACATTCCCAGTCACCTTTGTTCAGTTTAATTTGAGATGAGTTACCCTTCAATCCCCTCTCTTGAGATCAGTTACATATGTTGCTAGGTCATTCCTGTCTTCATACTCTAAACAAAGGAATTTTGATCCCCATTACTCATTCATCATTCTATCCACCTACATTGTTTGAGTTGTGTATCGTGTTCCAGTCACTTTATGGTTGTATACCTCATGCTCTTACCAAGGAACCATCATTGTCTTGGTAGTTTCGGTTCTACCTCTATTGACACCGGCATGTCTATTCTAGAGGATAGGTCCAAAGGTCCCTATACCTTGGCCTCATCGCCATCATAGATGAGTTCCCATAGAATATCTAAGGTGAGTCCTTATTTCCCTTTAAGATGGTTTTTTCTCACATGCTCGACATCAACTACATCATTGCACCATTGAGATCGTATAGGGTGTTTTGGTCCTTTCATTATTTGGTCGAAGACACTGAATTTCATTTTACTGTACACATTGATGAGTCCCTATAGAACATTTCATGTATTATGTTCCTTATGATATCTAGGATGTGTTGGCGATAGTGTGTGGAATCCCTCCATGCTTCCTAGTGTACCCAGTTCCAGATGTTGTATATTGTACCTCAGAGATTCAGACTCTCAGTTCTTTGATTCCTTACAGTTATTGGACCCCCCCTAATCCAAAAAAGCATCAATTCTATTGATCATGCATTCAATATGCATGCCATTCTTTATAATACCAATGCTTTAGATCAGCCATGGTTGGACCATGATTACACTCCAGATTTGAGTCCCTATTGGACACCTTTGATGTACACCTCAATTATTCATTTAGGTCCCCTTTGGGCCTCATTTTTCTTTGTATATATTGAGACATTTATATGAGCATGGGTAAGCCTTCCTCGTTTGTATATTTGAGGCTATATTTACCCTATCCATCTTAAGTGTTGTATCTGCAAGTCAGGGCCCATGTAGTCTTGTTGAAGAATGAGTTATCTTTGACACACAGGCTTCGTTCACTATGCCACTACCACATTTATATCCTAGAAAAGAAATATTCTATGATGTATATCAGCCATACGATGAGCTCTTGCCCTCACACATCAGGGGTAAATTTGTTAACACCAAAAATTTTCCACCTTACATATGACCTAGCCTCATCAAAGTTATATGTCATTAACCACTTTTTATTTCCACCATGTAGACCTTCATTTATCCAAAATACCTAAGTCAAACATAAAATGTCATTTTAAATATTAAATTGAATCATTTAATAAAAAATTATGTGTCATATTGCATAAAATGACATTTTGGATATTTCATTCTTCACAAAAAGGAAACTTGGCACTTACCCAAAAGTATGGATAAGGATCCCAAAAATCATGGAGAGGTAACATAAACTTCAAAAAATAAAATAAAAAATAAAAAAATGGAAACATATCCAATTGATCCTTGTCCCTCCATCCTACCTACAGTGCCTATAAATTGACCACGAAGGTCCCCCATTAAAACATAACTTCTCCACTTATTTCCCATATAGTTACCTTGCTAAAATATCCCCTTGAGATCTGAAAACTCTCTTGAGTATTTCCATTTCACCTTGTTTGTAAATCCGTGCCTCGTGACCTGTGGTTGGAGAACATTGTGATGTTAGGAGACCAAGCTCACTCCTCTTCAGAAAGATGCAGGGGCCCCGTCACTGTTACTCTAAGGTAACCCTTGGTCCATGTAGATCCGATTTTTTAATGAAAAATAAAAATTATTCTTTGATTCCTTCAATATGTGTGTCGAAGAATGCATCAATGTTATTTTATATTTTCTTATGTTCTTTTAATTCCAATCATTTGCATGCTTAGAATAATTTTTATTTATGTTTGTTAGTTGTTAATTTTTCTTCGTATTCAAACTGCTACTAAGGTTTCCATAAACCTTAGTAGGTTCCTTTTGGAACATGTGGGTTTGCAAAAATTGATAGCATTTTTGGTGAATCCACCGGGTTCCATCCATATTGATTTCCGGTTCTATTCATTCACATTTCTCTCTTAGTTTTTTCAGTTTGTCTTTCTATGTTTGCTTGATTTTTTCTCTGTTTGCTGCTATTTGAGTATTTAAAGTGATGAAACTAGCATGAATCCACCCTCTGTCATCAAGGTGAGCCTTTTTTCCTTCAAAACATTCTCTGCAATATTTCCCTTCGCACATGAAAGTGCAGAAAATTGTCATTTTTTGAACAAAGATGTATTTGCCTCTCGGACTAAGATTTGCGTGTTTTTTTATTATCAAACCATCTATTTTTTCAAGAGAATTTCAGTTATGTAATTTTTTTATGTTAAATATCCTTCAAAATTTACAGAAAGATATATGATTTCTTCCCTCCAAAAAGCAAAATTGAAAAAATAGGTTTAGCAACAATTTTCTTTTCACTTTTGCTTAATAATATTTCTATGCTTTGAAAATTGAATGCTTTGAAGTGATATTTTCAAGAAAATTATAAAATTAGTATTATAAAATCTTAATATATTTTTAGCATTTATTTTATTAGTTATATGATTGTTGATGGCCCGGTTTGTAGGTTGCTGAATAAAACTATGAGGCAATCAATAGAAGGAAGAAGCCCAACCAGAAAGGCTTCGATTCAATCCCATGCATAGAAGATCCTATCCCCGAGATGTTTGGGATGAATAATTCCTATGGATACAATACCTCCACTGGCACAAGGGTTTGTCAGATCAACAATAACTGTTCTTAGGACAAGTGAGAAAAGATTCAAAGTAACTAAATCCTAGACTGACTGTTTAAGAAAACTTAGACAAGGTGAAAAATGGACTTAAGATTGGAAAGTTACAAAATATAATAGTTAAAAGAAATTAATTACTCAACGTAAAAATATGCATATTAAGATAAATCTATTTAACCAACTTTTAGATAAATCTTACACAAAACATTGCATAGGCTTGTCTAAATACTACAGATGTACAACAGTTCCAAGAGACAATACTAATTAAAAAATAAATATGAGAGATCAAGGACTAATCATCAACTGTGAAAAATATCACATACATCAAACAAAGACATTTGTTTAACATATATTTAACATGTCAATTGCGAAGGAAAAATCAGTACGTGGATCAACACACTAATAGATACAACCAATAATTAGCATGCCATAAAGATGGAGGAATGACTAGAATTCATTAAAGACATTTAATGAACAACAAGGAAACATAACATAAAATAACTATAATTTTTATTAACTTGCAAAAAAGTACAAAGTACAAAAGTCACAAGCTTTCATGTTATGCAACTTGGCAGTTCGTTCTTCAGTATACTCCTAGGCCTAATCTCCAAAGTTCCCCCTCTACTTGGGAAAATCTTTCCCTTTAAATAATATTACAAATTTTAGAAAAAAGGATTATTCCCAAGATGTGGGATTACAAAATAAAGTAGTTTCAATATTTTCCAAGGGAGGAATGCCACTTGGAATCTAAGTCCATCAAATCGTCAATTCCCTGATACTTTGCGTGCTCCAGGTGCACTTTTGTTCTGTAGATTTGGGATGCAATATCCCTCTTCTTGACTTTTTTGCACTCTCCAAGGTACACATGTATCATGATCATTGCAACATTAGGTATCTTGATCCACCTCGTGATCTCCTACAAAGTGAGTTGGCTTACCCCCTAAATCTGCTCCTTAGATGTAGTGAAATTTTGTTCCATTTCCTCTAATTTGAGCTTAGGGGGAAGCGCCTGGTCAATTGGATCTAGAGAAGGTAAATTAGAAAACCGAGCAAGGTTTCAGTAGTCGTCCACCTACATTTGCATGTCGCCCGCCCATCTTTGATGATGGATTACACTACATCATAGATGCTCTCCCATGTCTCGATTGTAGCTTCGCTTTTCTTGGTTTGAAGTTTATCCATCATTGGAAAATCATGTGGTATGTATTTGATGTGTTTTTTCCAATCTAATATGTTGTCAAATGCCTTGTTTGCTTCCATTCTTCAAGTATGATGATCTTGCAGGACATCATATTGTCGTTTAAATGAATTGTACAATCCCTGCATTTCATTGAAACATGCATACAAACTGACCATAGACTGATATAATTGATCATGAAATCTACAGGCTAACTGCTTGAATTCTTCAGTTGTCAATCTAGAGAAAGGTGAAGCAGCTGAAGCTATATGTGACTGCTTGAGCTGTTGATTAAGGATACCAATCTGATTGTCATGTTGCTGATTGAGCACATCTGACGTCTCAAGTTGATGCTTGAGATAGTCATTCTTCTTTTGCAATTGTTTCAATCTCTCTTCATGCTCATATTTCAGGAGCTGAACTTCTTGTCTATGGTGTGCCTCAACTACTACCAAATCTTGTTTGATCTTCTGCAACTCTTGCTCTTTGTCCATAAGGTATTTATTCAGTTGTGACACTAAATCATAATTAGATCATGCAAATGCCCCTATGGCAACTGTTGTGTCTAAGGCCCCTTGCATGATGTTAGGGGAATAAGTCCTCCAGATGACTTGGTTATGAAGAAGACACATGTTTGATTGTGCCTTCCCTCACCCTTTTAGTTTCCTTTTTCATTATTGCTTTGTCTTTCTTGCTCCAAAAGTAATATCCAAAGGAGACCACATCATCCTCACCAAAATATTCCATCCCTTTAGAAGCTGAAATGGTTTTTGGTTGGGAAGTGACCAGAGGGGTGGATTTGGATTGGGAAACTAGGATTTCCACACTGATAGGTGATATCATCATACGATAAGTGGGAAAAATAGATACAAGGGATGAAGAAGAAGTGAGGATAGGGGTATCAATTTGGGGAGAAATAATTGTAGAAATGGCGGGGATTTCTACTTGCGAAAATTGAATATGTGAGGATGTCGAGGTAGTGTGGGGTGTATGGAAGATCAATAAAATAGGTGGAGAGGAAGGGAAATTCATATTGGGAACTTCTGCCAATACCGATGGTTTTCTAGTAGTATCCTCAAGAATTGGTTTTAAATTTAATTCCAAAAAAGAAGACTGAGGAAATAAAGAATCGAAAATAATTTTATACAATTGTGTACCAGGAATTGAAGATGTCATAGAGGTGAAAATATTCACAGGGCATGTAGCAAGCTCAGCTTCTTCCTCCAAGTCACTATGAATATCATGAATTTCAATTTCAGGCCACGATGGAGGTTCTACTTGTTGAACTAGAGGGATCTTCAGATGCACTTTCTCTTGAGGAGCAATTTGAGCTAGTGGTGTTAGTTGTTCTTCCTTGTGTACTTCCTAAGGTATATGTTGTGGTTCAACAGATGGTGCTTCTGGTACCTGTACCTATTGGAGAACAAGATGAGTTCTTTACTTCTTGGGCTGAGGTTCAACCTCTTCTGTTTTTGTCTGGAGCTAAGAATTGACCTTATCAATATTTCTCTTGAACTATGCCCCTTTATGAAGGGTTTCCTTCATTTCTGAAGGTTGAGTCCTCACAGGGGTCTCCATGAAAGCCTTACCTTTATCCTTTGACTGGGCAGAAAGGGCAGTAGAGGAGCTTGTTGCTTGTTCCTTTGCTTCCTTCTCAATGTTTTTCCTATGAAGGTTCTACTCTATGGACATCTTTACCTTTTTGGAGTGGAGGGTGGATTCCTTCAGGTCCTTTTGATACTTGAAGACATGATCCTTCACATACAGATCATCCATTAGTGGAAATTTCAACTCAAAATGGGCCTCCTAAGGAAAATTAATAAAATAATAGTTAAAATAATAAAATAATATTTATTAATTTTGGACGAAGAAAAGAAAAAACTACTTTTTTGTTCGTATTTTCAACATATCTCCCTATGTTTTTACTCAAATTTCAATCAGGAGAGCCCATTGGATGTGGAATTTAATTCTGCATCCAACGAGTACCCACTTACCATACTTTTGATGGGCCCCTCTACCCCAAAAACAAGAAATACCTAAAAAAGTGATGATGATGTCATCATCACATTTTTTAGGTATTTCTTGTTTTTGGGGTAGCGAGGCCTGTCAAAAGTATGCCGAGTGGGTACTCATTGGATGCAGAATTAAATTCTACATCCAACGAGCTCTCCCGATCAAAATTTGAGTAAAAACACAAGGATATAGGTCGAAAATACGAACAAAAAAAGTAGTTTTTTTATGATACCTATCCCCAAATTTATATTAAAAAATTGTTTAAGAGGTGCCCCCTTTTTGAATTTTAAAGCATTTTGATTAGCTAATACATGATGACCTAGAATTTGTATTATTTTTGGAAGGCCCATTTTAAATTGAAATTTCCTCTAATGAATCTTCCCCAATGCTTCTTGAAAATATATAGCTGCTATGTAAATGGAATCATCAGGCCCATCTTCATGAGCATATTGAAACTTAGCACGTTCCTAGACAAAGAGACTAGCCAAATATTTTTGGGGGTCATGCATTCTTCTAAGGGTTTTCCCTAGGTTCATATTGGAAATTTCTTTACCCATCACAGTTGCATGGGTGGAAGTATGCAGAACAAGAGGATATAAACTCAATGGAAACTTAGGCCAGACCTTTTTTTTATGACGTATCAATTTCGAAAAAACCCCATCAATGAAAGTTCCAAAAGAAAATTCTTGTAATACCATGTGATCCAGAACTATTCTTGGAAGTAGATGAACTATGTTGTTTCCCCAAATTCTGATATAGGAGAAAAACTCTCCAACATACCAATCACCGTGTCATGAAATCAATGCTATGGCTCTCTTAGAGAATGTCAGAGCGTCTACCTGGAAATTTTTATGATACATCGACCTAAGAAAAATGTCACGAAACTCATAAACTCTAGGGACAAAATTGTCCTCCCACATATTAGAACAACAAATGAGTACTAGCGGGGAATTCTTATGGGCCACTTCCAACCTAAGGCGGGAAAAACCGAATTTGCATAGAACACATCCATTACATACCCTGACATATATGATACTTTTCAATATCCTCCTTTGTATTTACAGACAAAATATGTTCCCAATTGAAATATTCACCTGTACGTAGAACATGATGGGCTACTGGAACCCATTTCGCCTTGAACGGTGAACAATTTTTTGACCCATACAAATGACAAAACATGGCCGCAAGCAACAAATATGGTTCCCTGAACAAGGAAACGAGATAAGAATTTCCTGGTTTGGGAAGATACTCAGTTGGGTTTTCCATCCATGATTTTACTACCTCCTCGTACTTAAATAGATAAATGGCCTCATCAAGAAATTTGGAGCTCAAAATTTGTTTGGGAGGTCCAAGTGCATAAGCCTTGGAAAAAATGTCAAGGTGGAAGGAGGCCACAAAAGTACCGATATGGCCGTGAAAAATACATTCGTTAGGGTTAGCATTATCCAATTCCCACTTAACTGGGTCTGTGTAGGGTATAAAAGGAGGTCGTGAAGCAATGCAGTGAAGCTTTGATCTCTAAAATCTTGCATAGGAGGGATGGTCATGGGGAATTGTCAAGAAATCATCATTGTAAAAAATGGCATAGATTCTCGACCAGTATAGATGCAGGGTTTCAGAGACACGCACACTAGTATTCGTGAATACTCTGATGTTGGGGTCTTTGATTTTCTGCTCCTGCAAAACAATTTTGGACCTAGTGTTCCTAGCTGTAGTAGATGCCATTTCTGTTTAAAATTTAGAAACCATGGTTAAAATCTTACTACAGTCTAGAAATAACATAATAAATGGTCATGAAGGGTAAAACTTACCAGTGGGAAGCTTTGAAAACCAGAGAATTGGTGAGCTTGAGTGAGGAAAATACGCAGTAAAGATATTCAAGTGCAGTAAAAACGCAAGTGAAAATGGTAAAAACTTCATAAATTCTAACAGACTAAATAACCAAAATCTCAATTAAAAATAGATCTAGACTGTAGATCTAGCATAAACGGATGACTGAGATCAAGGCGGGAAACTAAAATGCGGGAGTAAAAAGTTAGAAAAGTTTGGATTTTCAATGTTTCCGCCTTCTACATTCCACCTTCAGAAAGAAGAAGTCGGAAAGAAATTTATTGAATGAGAAAAATTATTAACGTTTTGCATTTTGCATTCTGCATAGGTGGAAATTGGAAAGAGGAAAAATAAGAAAATTGAAAAGTGCGAATAAATGACTTTTTCAGCTTCTGCAACCCACCTTTAGCGAAAAGTGGAAGTCAGAAACAAAAATAAAGGTTTTATTGTGAATAAGTGATTTTTGATTTCTGTATCTGCATAACCGAAAGAGGAAAGAGAAAAAAAACTTTTTATTGAACAAAAAATAAAAATCATGCGATCTGCCTTAAAGGAAAGTGGAAGTTGGAAAAAAGATTTCCCGAAAACCTCCAAAAAAAGGATTTCTACAATCCGCCTTTAGCAGAAAGCAGAATACGAAAAGTGGAAAACGGAAAGTGGAAACTCAAAATAATACTTATAAAAGAGAAAGGAGTTTCTGAAATCCACAAAACCAAAAAAAACAAGGCTTATGAAGAAATTTTATTAAATTCAAAACAATATACTTACAGTTTAAGGATTCCCATAAGAAGATCATGGCTTGAGAGGCCAATTTAAAGACTAATGGGGCTCCCATTTTGAGCTATAAAAATGGGATCTGTTGCTGCCAACAACAAATGGCGAATTGCTAGGAGAATCAATTGTCTCTGTACAGTTTTACATAAAAAAATTAAAGAAGACATGTCAGTGTGAAAAGGTATTGAGTTCATATTCAAACAATAAACTCTATAAGAATAAAACCATATTTAGTAGATCAAATTATATAATTGACATCTTACAACTCCGTAACCACTGATAATGATACTCAACAAATGAAGAAGCCTTAAAAGAATTGAGGTACTCCTGCAAACAAGATGTCAATGATGAGGGTTGTTACACTGAAATTATGTCATGTTGAGCCATGTGTTAACCCTATTCCTCAATCCCTAAACTTCTCTCTGCTAAACTGGGTTGATTTGAGGTTTTTCCTACCCTTTTTACCCTCTCTGGATAGGTTGGTGCTTTTCCCCTTCATTCTAGGTGCACCAACGACACTCTTTCCCTTCATGAAAGGTGCACCGACGCTCTGTCTCCTGTGCTAGATGCATCGGTGGTGTTTTGAGGTAAAAAAATGAAGCTTTGAATCCCTTTTGGAAGGTGGATGAGCTGGAGGACTTTCCCTACATTATAGGTGAGGTGGATTCTAGTTCCTTAACGTATGGGTAATATCCCTTAGACCCCTCCTCCTAATCCTCAAACTACTCTATCCCTTTAGCCTTATAAATTAAACCCTCTCTCCATTGTGAAGGGAGGAAGGACTATGGTACTTTTATGTTGGTGGAATTTCTAGGTGATCCATATCATCCTTTGTGAGGATACTATCATCCTTTGGAGGCTTGGCTTAGATTGTTTGATGGAAGGTTATAGCGTTAAGGCTTGGTTATGACATTCCTCTTTTATGTAATTCCTTGTATCTCCTTGATGACATTAATACAAATCTCTTTCCATAAATGTTATTATGTTGATAATATTTAGAGCTTTCTTCCTTAACTGTTAGCTTAGATCAATTCATGTTTGGATACACATGTATTGTTTTCTTGTTTCCACTTTCTATACAGGGTTTTGCAGCTGAAGATTTGAAGGCTCTAGAGCTTGTATCAACAAAGAGAGAAGAGGATTCACATATCTCAGGTGAGTGATACATCTGATTGACTTGCGTTTCTATTTGATCTAGGAAAGTAGGATGTATTATGTATTTGATTTGTTCTAGATCCACTTGGACAAAGGAGATATGGCTTGAGTCCGCTTGAGTAGATTTATTCGATAACAAGGGAAGTTTTAGATAAGCTTCCAAAAAAAAAACCTTGACTCTATGTCATGATTTTCAAACCGGCAATCACCTTGAATATGGGTTTTATTAGGAATATATAAAATAATATTTTTGTGTTAAATGACAACTCAGTTGTAACAAGACCATTTCCCTAGTAAGGAACAATGCTACACACAGGTCTTACCTGGAAACTGAACAAGCTAGCTCTATCAAGAGACTCCTTGTCTTTTGGATTTTTACACCGAAAGAAATTACCATGCACTACAACAAAAACCTATGATTAGCGTCTCTTTTAGCTTCCTTTTTAGTGTCCACTATCACTTTTAGTGTATTTTTCATCATTTTTTGGACAAAGTGGATGCTTTTCCACGGGATGGCGCTTTCAATGGCGTTATTTGTGTCCCTTTTTAAACGATGGCACTATTTTGGACGCGAATTAGCATCCCAATTAGTGTCCTTATTAGCGTCCCAATTAGTGTCCCAATTAGCATCCCAATCAACATCCTAATTAGCATCCCAATTAGCGTCCCTTTTTAAAAGTTGGTGTTATTTTGGATGCTAATTAGCATCCCAATCAGCGTCTGAATTAGCATCCCCATTAGAATCACAATTACCATCCCAATTACCATCCCAATTACCATCCCTTTTTAAAACTTGGCACTATTTTGGATGCTAATTAGAATCCCAGTTAATGCCCCAATTAGCATCTTAATTAGCATCCCAATTAGAATCCCAAATAGTGTCCCAATTAGCATCCTAATTATCGTCCCTTTTTAAAAGTTAGTGCTATTTTAGACGATAATTAGCATCCCAATTAACGTCCCAATTAGCATCCCAATTAGCATCACAATTATCATCTCAATTAACATCCCAATTAGCATCCTAATTAACGTCCCAATTAGCGTCCACAAAAGAATCCCAATTAACGTCCCAATTAGCGTCCACAAAATCATCCCATATAACGCTAAGAATAGCCTCCAAAAATCGCCATGAATAGCATAGCACCATATATTAATCCAGGGTTAGCGACAGGAATTGCGCCATGAATTTTGACAAGAAAAATATTCAACATAGCGCCAAGCATAGAGCCAGGAATTACGCCTAGAAAGCATCCAACATAGCACTAGTTATAGATCTAGGTATAGCACCTAGAATAATGCCAGAAATTTTGGAAGGAACTTCGCTAGGAATTCCACTAGGTTTAGAGCTAGGGATTGTGTTCAGAAAACATCCGACATAAAGTCAAATATATCAACGTCAATGTCATTGATCATGATTCATGTGATAGCATTTTTGTGTGATGCTATATTTTATTTATGTAGAAGAAGTTCATGCCCACAAACAATGTAAAATTAGTGCATATATCCCTATGATCACTGAGTGCATAGACCCACACACTTCCAATCGAAGCAAGAATGAAGTGTGTTTCTGGATCTAATCATCGACAAAAACAATCATTGGGATCCACAACCTTTGCACCAAGAACCATACTCTATAATTCTCCTAACTTGCTTGCACACATTAAATATCCCAATTTAACATGCAAAGACACCACACTAACAAAGCTTTATCCCCAGTAGTGGCTTATGGCCCGATGGATGGATTATGAGCCCCAAATAAATGTTATGGTATAAGACCATTTCTTTTCACATCAAACCATGGGACATGAATTGAGAACCATCCTTGGTAGTTTAAACCTGAAAATCTTAACAATATTACACTTAAAAGCCAAAATTCCTTATGGAGGACATGTATGTTAGCTGGGGCCCCATAAATGGACCATGAGCTCCTTATGAAAATATGTGATGTGAGATTTTATATGTGTACATATACCAATGAATGGGCCTTTAAAACCATCCTTAGTTTGCTAATCCTCAAAATGATGACCATATATCACATGTATGTTAAATATTCCTTACAAAAGTTCTATGTGGTGGCCTAAAATATCATGCATGGACCATGGGACCTATATGGAATTGGTAAAGACTTAGACCCTCCTTAATTTAAATCTTGGTTCATAAAAACCATCCTTAGTGTTACAAATCTTGATATGGCCACCATATTCCTCTTGCAGGTTAAATTTTTCCTAGGAAGGGCTTATGTGATAACTAGGGCCCTACACATTGCCCATGAGCCATAGAGTAAAATATTGGTGTAGGGATTTGTATTTTTGCATTGGACTATTGAATGGGAAAAGAGAATGACACTTAGCATCAAAATCTTTAAATGAGCATCATATCCCTCTCACATGCAAAACTATGGTGGCTCAAGGCCCCACACATCGCCCATGAGCCTCAAGGACAAATGTTATGGAAAAACAACCTATATATTGGCACCAAACCATGTATTAGGAACTAAAATTAACCTCTAATGTGGAAAAACTCAAAATCACCACCATAATGCACTCGAGGGATGATATTCATTACTAATTTCCTATGTGGTTGTTGTGGCCCCATGCACGACCCATGAGCTCCCCAGAAAAATGTTAAGGCTCAAGACCTTGACTTTCAACCCTAAAACATTTTATGATTCTAAATACCATCAATGGTTTGCTAAATCTTGCAAGAAACACCATATATCACTCATATTCCAAAGATTCCCTTTATATAACTTGTGTGGTGGTCCAAGATCCCATGTATGGACCATGAGATCCAAAGACAAATTCATGGGTCAATAACTTGTATTTTTGTATCAACCCTAACTTGGACACCAAGAAAAATCCCCATTATAGGATCATATATCGTTGACATGATGAAGATTCCATTTGTAAGGTATGTGTGGTGGTGGAACATTGAAGGAATGGTTAAATTTTTAATGAAAGTGTTAGAACTAATTAAGATGCCATTTAAGGTGTAATACCAAAATAATAATACTAATAATAAAATTTCATTTTATAAATACTTATGCGAATACAATGGACCGTTCAGGCCCATATTGTTATTTCCCTCAATTAGACCTATATTTATTCCCTTCAAAGGCACCAAACTCTCTTTCTCCTTGCTGTTAGGGTTAACCTTGACTCGGGATTGAGTCAAAGGTGGTTTAGGTCTTGCACATGGTTTGGGAACATGGTTTGTTGTATCCCATGGTATTGTCCCATGGTATTGCATGTGATTAAGCCTTTATAAGGCTTGAAGAGGCTCCATTGTAATTGTACTGGATGTGGGTACTGTATTGTACTGGTAGAGAGACTGTGAGAGCGTGAAGAGGAAGTGTAGCGGTTTTGCTGCAGGGTGTATCCCTTCATCTTTCTGGACTGAAATAAAAGGACTGGCAAATTTGTTTGTGGACGTAGCCCATCATTTGGGTGAACCACGTTATATATGTGTCTCTCTGTAATGTTTAATGTGTTTTTGCATCTTGTTTATTGATTTAACTATATAATTGTTATTGCTCTGCGGTCCTGTTTTTCTAACAATTGGTATCAGAGCCAAAAGGTATATTTGGTTTGTAAAATTGTAGGAAAGAAGGGTTCCTGGTTCAAGTGGGAGAAATGGCGGAAGAAGGAAAGTTTAGGGTCAATAAATTTAACGGCCAAAACTATCAGTTATGGAAGATGAAAATAGAGGACTATCTGTACTAGAAAGATCTGTACCTACCGTTGGGCGGAAAAGAAAAACAGCCAGCGACTATGAAGGATGAAGAATGGGAGGTTCTTGACAAAAAGGCACTAGGAACAATACGGCTATGCCTAGCTTCATCGGTGGCCTTCAATATTTCGAAATAAATAACAACAGAGGGTGTGATGAGCGCATTGAGTAAGCTCTACGAAAAACCCTCGACTTCTAACAAGGTATTTTTAATGAAGCGTTTATTTAATATGAAGATGTCAGAAAGTGGATCTGTTGTTGACCATTTAAATGAGTTTAATACACTTACCAGTCAGTTAAGTTCTGTAAAAGTGAACTTTGATGATGAGGTTAGGGCTCTTCTAATCTTGTGCTCATTGCCAGAAAGCTGGAATAGCTTGGTCATGGCTTTAAGTAACTCTGTCCCTAGTTCAAGCACTCTTAAGTTTGATGATGTTGTTAGTGTTATTCTTAGTGAGGAAATACGAAGGAAAAGCATAGGTGAGACATCAGGTAATGCGTTGACCATGGAGAGCAGAGGGAGACAAAAAGAGAGAGGAAGGAGCCCAGGAAATCGTGGCAAGTCTAAAAAGGGAAGATCCAAGTCCAGATTCGGAGAATACTGGAACTGCGGTAAGAAAAGACATCTAAAGAAAGACTGCAAAGCACCAAATAAGAAAGGTGACAGGCGGCAAGAGACTACCCAGGAAGCTAATGTAGCAGGTGATGTGTTACAAGATGCTTTGATTCTTGCATTAGATAATACTAGTGATTACTGGGTAGTAGATTTAGGGGCTTCATGTCATGCTACACCCCATAGGAAATTCTTTTATGATTAAGTTCAAGGTGATTTTGGGCATGTGTTATTGGGGGATGATGAACCATGTAAAATTGTTGGAAAGGGTAAGGCACAGATCAAACTAAATAATGGAAATGACTGGTTGCTAAAGGATGTAAGGCACATTCCTGCTATGAAAAAAAATGTAATGGAGCAGTTTGCATGTAAATGGGCATATGGCTATAAGACCTGGTAAGGCATGCATACCCCTGGTAACTCACCGGTAAAGTCGAGAGATAGACCTAGATGATAGGGGGGTGTATGTAAGATTCCTCGGTGAATATTTGAGGGGATTTGGTAATTACTCCAAGTCAAGTTTAAAGGGGGGATTATTAGGGTTAACCTTGACTCGGGATTGAGTCAAAGGTGGTTTAGGTCTTGCACATGGTTTGGGAACATGGTTTTTTGTAGCCCATGGTATTGTCCCATGGTATTGCAGGTGATTAAGCCTTTATAAGGCTTGAGGAGGCTCCATTGTAATTGTACTGGATGTGGGTACTGTATTGTACTGGTAGAGAGACTGTGAGAGCGTGAAGAGGAAGTGCAACAGTTTTGCTGTAGGGTGTATCCCTTCATCTTTCTGGACTGAAATAAAAGGACTGGAAAATTTGTTTGTGGACGTAGCCCATCGTTTGGGTGAACCACGTTATATCTGTGTCTCTCTGTAATGTTTAAAGTGTTTTTGCATCTTGTTTATTGATTTAACTGTATAATTGTTATTGCTCTGCGGTCCTGTTTTTCTAACACTTGCTTTATCAAGTTTTCCTTACTTACCATAAGCCACTTAGGAAAAACCCCAAGGCAAGTTAAAACCTCCAACCGATCGGTCGAACCCGACCAGACTTACTAATACGCCAACCAAAGAATGATTGACTTACCTTATCTGATAGTAAGTCAGCCAACCAAGCATATGTCTTTCCTTGCAATATGATCTGGATGATTGCTTGCAATATTGGAGTCTTTAATAATTATTTCTGATGGATAATACCTCCAAGTCATGTAACAGAAGAGACTATCACTATTAAGTGAACTGAACCTATAGCAGCGTTACCTTGTGAAGGGTCTCTCCTGTGTTGACAGACAAACATTTTGAAGGCCATCTACAACACTTTAATTCATCACTTGGTGACAAAGTAACTATGGTGGAGATGATATATCTGTAGCAGCATTTATGGGCACACGAAGTTATTTACTCAGTCATTTCAACGCTTTATTCCCAGGCATGTGAACTCTCTCAAATTTGATATGTTCAGATTTGATTTTGCTTAATGCATTTGATGTCATGAATGAGTTGTTAATGTAAAATATCAGTTCATCATGTCTTTCTCCCAAAACATGATAAGTGACAGTCACTTACAGTAATAGTGTGTAAATGTTCATGGTGTATTTCTCCCAAAACATGATATGGATATGATTTGATAATGATAAGACTATATCATCCATTATTGTGAGGTAGTAGGGCTCCTTGCTCATTATTATTGCAATTATATTGATGATGACTGCGATGACATCAATGATGTTGATTTATTGTATGATGATGATGACGATGTGGATGTCAACGATTATTATGCATATGGTATCACTTTTGGATCCTAATTGATTCTAACGGTACCCAAATTTTTGTAACAACATCTAAACAATCCTTATATTATCATTGAAATGACTGTAACAACGTATAAATGACCTTAAAAATTACATGAAATTAATCCTAATGTCGATGAGTGATTAAGAACACTAATGGCATATGAGGGACCATAATGATAATGATGATGATGATTTTGTTGATGATGTACTTAATGCTAACGATTATGATGGCTAAGATGACGGTGATGTACCATATGGAATTGATGATGATGATGATGATGATAGCCTTGATGTCCACGATGATGATGCATGTCATAATACTTCTAGATACTGTAGGAATTGAGATATTGGAGCTAATAACAAGTAATAGAGGTTGTGAGGTATTGACCATAAAAATATTGTTGTCCATTGGGTTTTACATTAACTGTTATAGCCATTGGGTTTAGTAGTTCCCCCACCCCCAACCCCCCCACCTGCATACACACACCTTGCAGAGAGGTAGTACAATACCATTTATCTCCATTCCTTTCCATGAAAATCTACATTTGAATTGCCAACCCAAACTTCGATAAATTACCTGTTTAAAAATGATTTATGGGTATTAAACATGAATGTTAGGAGATCCCACAATGGATCCCTGAACATTCATTCATTCTTCACATCAACCAAGAGAACAAGTTGGTTGGCTCATTCATCTCTTAGAATCATAATTGAATTGGTTGTCAATGTGGGCTCTAAAGTTTTGGTTTTCTTTATTCTTGTTAAGAATAAAGACACGAGGACAATGGAGTGGTTTTTTTTTGGATAATGGGAAGAACCCCCATGACTAGCAGGTTTTCCATTTGGTAATTTACCACAAATCGGGGGCATCTAAGCCATCAAAATCACCCAGGGATTGCACCCGGCTTGGACCGCACCAACCCTTAACATGGTTGGATTTTTGCAATTCGTGGGATTTGAACCAACAACCTTTCCTCTTAGGGGGTTTCTTAACCATACCTCACCACCAATGTTTCTACATCTCATGGATAGGACAATGGAGTGAGTTACATAGAAAAAGAATTCACATTATTATCCATATTCCGGAGATTTTCAAAAACTTAATTAGGTGGGTAAGAACATATGGATAATAACAACATGGAAATAGTTGGAGGATAAGGTGGGGTGGGAGTGGGGCCACATACCCTTTTCTAGGTTTGCATGGTGGTTAAATATCCCATGCATTATCCATGAGTATTAGTGGTAAACTTTATGGCTCAATACCTTCAATTTAAACCTCTACCTATGGAATGATCCCCAAGGATCATGATTACTTTTATCAACCTTACATTTCCACCAAATCACACTTGTAAGAAACAATATCTTATGAAGTACATGTGTGATGATTGGAGCCTCACACATTTCCTATAAACCCCAATGATAAATTTTATGTCCTATACCCT
>LPNX010362546.1:43423-61569 GCA_001517045.1 Pseudotsuga menziesii | reverse complement strand
AAAAAACTACTTAGACTATGCCATAACCATATTGGGGCATCCACATGCAATCAAAGCTTGAGAGATGTAAGAATGATAAGGATTGGGCACCTAAGAAAAAATAATACAGAACTCATAAAACATTAAAAAAAATTTCCTACATACCAAACAAGTTAGCAAAGCTAGCATAACCAGGCTTGGGGCATCGAATATTTTTGTTCAACACTTGTCGTGAAATCATACATGTATGTGATGGAGGGGCCTAAGTTAACTGAATCATTGCAACTCACTACATATTTGAGTCTCAACACTCTACCTTTTAAATTGAACCAAAATACCAAAACAAGTTTATTAATGGCTATATTTAAGAAAGTTCTAGGTGTGAGTAATTAAGGACTTGTGGCTCTAAAATTTGTTGTATTTTGTACCAGTCTACGATTCAGTGAATCAACAATCACATGTAGGAATTTAAGTTATTTAATGAAAACAATTAATATTTATAACCTCTATGTGGAAACTATTTTCCATGCTAATGCAGGTCACTACCCTCTTTATTGTCTTACCAAAAGGCATGATAATGATGAAGAAGACCTAAAATTATGGACTCCACCTTCAAAGAATGCCTTGCAATCACATTTGCAAAGAGTGATAAGAACATCACAAGTGTAATGTCCCCAACCCTCTGATCGGCGAAGAGGATGCTACTATACGTCAAAACATCTGGGCATCTATCCCCATGAACATGAACATACATACATATAGTGCTGAAGTATGATACTTAAAACATAAAACATTTTACGAAGCATAATCATTCATATACACAATGGAATCAAAACATATCAATCCACATTCATGCATATATAGATCAGCATTTAACATGTATATCATCATTTATCAATGGTAAATATATAATTGCAGACACAAGTTAGGAAAGAGTACTTATCTTATAGAGAACTTGTTCTGCAACCAGCTACGTCGCTGCAACGTTCCATCCAACCATAGGCCCGCATGCTCCTTAATCTCTCAGCAATGTTTCCACCCCCAAGATGGGCATGATTCCCCAAGGAATAAGGAACTAACAGGCTTACATGTAGCCAAGGATAACAACACCACTAGGGTACATAGTTCATCCAAGCCAACACAGTTGGGTTTATCAGGCGAACAACTAATTAGCCAAGCCAACAAAATTGGGTTTATCAGGCCATCTAGGAGATGGGAAAGGCTATATGCTAAGCTGGTGAGCCCATTGAAGATCTATAGACACCAACACTAGAACCAGCCTAGCTTCTAGAACACCCACACACACCCAACACAAGGAATCAGCCCTTTCTCTGCAACGCAGTCCCTTAGACCCTGATCTCCCTTCTAGTGCTATTCAGGGGTTGTGGAAAAGAAAGCCAGCTCAGTAGCTTTGTCTGTGTGTTTCTCAATCCACCAGGTTTATCAAGCACCTCAGGCCCTCATTCACCACTCCAATGTAGTCTGAGGACAAAACAACTACATGCAAGTAGCCAAGCCACTATTCAAGCTTTTACAAGGGGAAAACACAGTTGACCAGAACGTAGCAACTCACAATATTCCTTCAAGAAATAACACCACAAAAGGGAAAAACATAGCCAAACAAATCATGGAAAATGACAGCCCACGATCAACCCTGAGCCCACAGCACACAAATCTCACCGTAGTTGCTGGGAAAACTTATACAGACCGGGAATGGAATAGGCCCCGACTTCCAACTATGCGTGAGAGACAAAAACATAACCCATAGAACCATCAAGAACATCCCATCCACAATTCAACGATGGAAATAGCAGGACAATACGTTGTCTGATAATGATGGGAAAAACACAAACTCTATGTGAATCCCCGGGTAAAGAATCAATCCGCAATCATCAAATCCATGAGGCAGAGGAGAACTATCTTTTGCATGAACGGGGAAGAAAACCCACATATTAGCAATCCTAAGAGAGAGAAGGAGAACCCCCAATAATGGAATGTGGATTCTTTCAACCCTCTCACATGAAGGAACTGAACAGACTCACGATCGGGGTAGTGGACAGGCCAAAATATGCGTCGTGGAGAGAGTGTGAGCGGGCGTGGGTGTGGTAGTGGCCTTCCTTCCAGCCAATTCATTGTCCCAACTAAAAATGGAATAAGTAAGGGTGGTGATGACACATGGCTCCTCCCCCATGACTCAATGTTCAACATTCCCCTTCCTTATCCTTTGGAAATCATGCCCCTTCTCAATTTAGTTGCTGCGAACATAGCTGGTTGGGTTATTTAATTAAAATACGTGTTTACATGATGCCACAATTAAATATATGCCATATGTCCTGATATACCATCAATTACCATTCCAATCCAAAACATAACATAACCAAATCGATGGTGGGGCCTTTGCCTTTAGCTCCTCACCATGATTATTTACAATATATGTATAATGTATATTTAATGCAAGCTGAGGTCAAACCCAGGGTGTTACATTCCCCTCCCCCTTCAATAGCATTGTCCTCAGTGCTTTACAAAATTTGAACAAAATTCCACACTGGCACCACCTCAGTGTTCCACAGGATTGAACAAAAATGGATGTGCCAATTGCATGGCATCCTCCAGCTCCCGCGTAGCCTCTTCAGGTTTGTAGTGCTCCCATTGCACCTTTACCTACCCTATGTCTTAGTTCCAGAGCATTATGACCTTCCTGTCGAGGATGTGCATTGGCTCAATTTGGAACTCTCCCTCGAGTTCCACCTGGATCACTTCCCAATTTATCACATGGTTAGGATCATGTACATATTTCTTAAGCAAAGAAACATGAAAAACATTATGAGCTCTAGTACTAGTAGGAAATGCAAGTATATATGCAACTGGCCCTATTCTTTCAAGCACTTCAAAGGACCCATAGTATCTAGGTGACAGCTTGGCACAACTTCCAAGCTTCAACAAAATTTTCTTTGCGTTCACTCTAAGGTAAACATGATCCCCAACACTGAACTCTCTGTTCATCCTATGCTTATCTACATAGCTTTTCTGTCTATCCTGTGCTGCTTTCAGATTTTTCCTGATCCTTACAACCTCTTGCATCATTTCCTTGAGCAATTCTGGTCCAAGCACAACTCTGTTCATGGGTTATCCCAAGTCACTTGTGTCCTACACCTTCTTCCATACAAGGCTTCATATGGACTCAACCCCAAGGATGCCTGCTGTCCATTGCTGTAAGCAAACTCTACCAAGTGTAAGTAATCTTCCCACTTGGTTGGTTTGTCCATCACATACATGTGAAGCATATCTTCAAGCACCTGATTAGCTCTTTCTGTCTGCCCATCTATCTGAGGATGGTAGGTAGTTCTGAAGTTTAGCTTTGTACCCAAATCTGCAAACAACCCCTTCCAAAAATTGGAAGTGAACTTGACATCTCTGTCAGAAACTATTACCTTTGGCAATCCATGCAATTTGAAAATATCCTTCATGAAGATCTTTGCAATTTCATCAGTCTTGTGCGTAGACTTCACTGGTATAAAATGTGTTGCTTTAGTCAACTTGTCTACTACAACCATGATGGAATCATGTTGTCTCCAAGTCATCAGAAATCCTGTAATAAAATCCATGGAAATAACTTCCCATTTCCATTCTGGAACTGAAAAAGGCTACAACAAACCTGCTAGATGTTGATGCTCAACCTTTACCTGTTGACATTTCATGCACCTTGAAATGTATTCAGCCATGTCCTTTTTCATACCTGGCCAAAAGTAATACCTTCTAGCTATAGCAATTGTCTTCTAATATCCTGGGTGACCAGAATACAGAGCTTGATGGATTTCATCCATAACAATTCTCCTCAAATCTGCTACATTTGGAATATAAATTCTTCCTTTAAAAGTGAGAAGTCCATCTTCTTCCAATTTATATCCCTCATACCTCTTCTCAAGACTTTGTTGCTGCAATTTGTCTTTTACCTGCTCATACAATTCATCTCCGGAAAAATGATTAACAATTTGCTACCTCAATTCTGATTGGAAAATACTAAGAGATGCCACATGCATTTCTTCTACCTTCCTGCTGAGTGCATCAGCTACCTTGTTCTCTTTTCCTTTTATGTGCTTGATTTCAAAATCAAACTCACATAGAAATTCTAGCCATCTCACTTTCCTAGCATTCAGAGTAGGCTAATCAAATAAATACTTCAAGCCATAGTGATCTGTTCTAAGTTCAAATCTTCTACCCATCAAGTAATGTCTCCACATCTTGAGCGCATGTACTGTGGCTGCAAGCTCTAGATCATGAGTGGCATAGTTATTTTCATGCTCCTTCAACTTTCTTGATTCATAACATATCACGTGGTTTTCCTGCATGAGGACTCCTCCAAGCCCTTGTCCGCATGCATCGGTACACACCACAAAGTCTTTCTCTAGGTCTGCAACTTTCAATACTGGTGCACTGGTGAGAAGGTTCTTCAACCGTTAGAATCTTTCTTCACACTTTGAAGTCCATTCAAAATTTATTCCCTTCTTTTGCAAATAAGTGATGGCATGTGAAACCTTGGAAAATCCTTCAATGAATCTCCTGTAGTATCCTGCAAGTCCCATAAAAGATCTTACATCCATCACATTTCTTGGAGTAGGCCAATTCATAATGGCTTCACTCTTTTTAGGGTCTACTGATATACCCTCTTCTTAGATAATGTGACCCAAATACTAAATTCTATCCCTATAGAAGTCACACTTGCTCAGCTTTGCATACAGCTGATGTTTCCTGAGCACTTGCAATGTCAATCTCAAATGCTCTTCATGCTCTTCCTCATTCTTGGAATAAACAAGAATGTCATCAAGGAAAACAAGAACAAACTTGTCCAGATACCTACTGAAGACATTGTTCATAAGGCACATAAATGTAACTGGTGCATTTGTGAGACCAAATGGTACCACTACAAACTCATGATGTCCATACCTTGTCCTAAAGGCTGTCTTATGAATGTCTTCATCCTTGATTCTCACATGATGGTAACCAGACCTCAAGTCAATCTTGGAAAATACCTTTGATCCTCTCATTTGATCAAAGAGGTCATCAATCCTCGGAAAAGGATATTTATTCTTCACAGTGACTTTGTTCAACTGCCTATAATCAATACATAACCTGAGTGTACCATCTTTCTTTTTCACAAACAGAACCGGTGCTCCCCAAGGAGACACACTCGGTTGGATATACTTCTTTTCCAACAAGTCTTACAGTTGCATCTTCAACTATAGCATCTCCGGTGTGCTCATCCTGTAGGGTGTATTGGACACTGGTGCTGCTCTTGGCACAAGTTCAATGGTGAAATCAATGTCCCTCTTTGGAGGAATCCCTGGAATCTCATCAGGAAACACATCCTTGAATTCCTGTAACACCTGATAGTCCACCAACCTAGGATTTTTATCTCTTGTTGGTTCCAGAATATGAGCTACATACAACTGGCAACCCTTCCTACAGAAATTCTTCAACTACATTGTTGAAACCTGTCTTACTAAAATTACTTTTGGATACCTTTCACAACTACCGGGTTTCCTTCTTCATCCATGCATTCGAAAGTCTTGTTATAATAGTCAAGCTTCACTTAGTGAACTTCTAACCAATCCATTCCAATGAGAACATCATAGGAACCAAGCAGTAGAAGATTCATATCTACACAAGTGATTAATCCATCCATAACCAATGGACATTTCTCTACCACTTCACTAACCTTTCTCTTAGTCCCAGTGGCTAGCTGAAATAACCAAGATTTTCTATGCTTTACCTTCTTAAAAGCACAACTCTCCACTACCCTAGGAGTGATATAACTATGAGTAGAACCAGGGTCAATCAAAATAGAAACAGATTGTTCAACAATCTTACCTGCAACTTCAACCACAATTGACTGATGATATGCATAGCGGTCCTCTAGTGCTGCATAAATTCTAGGGACTACTTTGGCTACCTAACCCACTGTTTCTACTCCTTGAATGTTATAAGCTGGTATTACACTTTCATTCTCAAGTGGACAATATCTACGCAAGTGAGGTCCTTCACATTTCCAACATTTGAGTGGACCTTTATTCGGATGTGGCTCTTTAGGCTTTCCACCTGTCACTCCAACTGGGTTACTCGCAGCTTGGGATGGCTACTTTTGCTAATTCCTGAATCTAGAAGGTTTGAAGCCTTTCTTTCTTTGGTCAAACTTTTCATTCTTCTTGTCCTCCCATACCTTATGGTAATCAGGTTTACCTTTTCTTTGCTCATAGAAATATTTATCCTTTCTTATTGCTTCTTCGAGAGTTCTCATCTCATAGAACTCAATTCTATCTTTGTAGGCTTGACACAATCCACTTAGAAACTGCTAGATATTCACTTTTTCATCTCTAATGTACCGGACATACCTCAACAATTCCAAGAATTTATTTGCATATTCATCCATGGTTTGCTGTCCCAATCTCATCTCATGGAACTCTTTGATCTTGTCATCATAATACCTGTCAGAAAGGTATTTCTGCTTGAAATACTTCTTGAACTATTTCCACTTCAGTTTCCTTTCATTGTTCTTCTTTACCTGCTTGAAGTGTTCCCACCAAATGGATGCCCTTCCATTCAGATTGAATATGGAAACTCATGCCTTCATGTTTCCTGAATAATCCTACACCTAAAAGTACTTCTTTATCCCAAGGAGCCAAGCTTCAACTTCTTGTCCCGTCTTTATATCACCATCAAATCTAGGAGGTTTAGCTTTCCTAAATTCATCTAGAGAGCGATCCCTATGGTTCTTTCTTATTTTCCTTTTATGAGAAGATGAACTTGTATCTCCACTGGATCCTTCAGAATCAAATGATCTGCTAGAAGTCCTTCTCCTTCTCCTAGTGCTACTCTTACTGCCTTATGTCCTTGATGTACCTCGTCTAGAATCTATCTTTTTCTATAAATCTGTCAAACTCTGCAATATGGCAGCATTCAACTGATGTTGCTCTTCCTGGGCTTTAACCAAGCTTCTCATGGTGGCCGCAACCTTGGATGGTGTCCCCTGGAATCTCCTTCCATTAGACTCTATGCCATCATTTCCATTATGGAAATTTTCTTCCATGGCATATTCTACTCTCTCGTAAGAATCCCAAGCATCATACCATCATGCGTTCTCATGACTGAACCACCTCTTGCTTTACCACACTGTTCTTTCTGGAGTACTGCTCTTGGAAGTTATCTAAAGTTCTGCAAATGTGTTAGTAGCAAACTGTTAGATGCATAACATTAATATAAATCAAAACTAGTTACCTTTTCTTCTGGAAAATTTTATAAACAACAATTATGCTAAAACACAGAATTTTCCCTATTTCTTTTCAGCCCTGTGACCCCTGATAATCTGCTGAAATCTGCTGAAAACTTGTTGGAAGACAGTCGAAAACTGCATGAAAAATCACTGAGAATTTCTTTCAAAAAACCTAAATTCTTTAGGCCCTAATTGGACCTCATCCCAGCTATGCTTCTAATTCTATGTTGGTCAAAACAACTACACTTCGAATCTGCATCCGTGAGCAGACCGACTGTTCATCGGTAGTTTGTTTGCTTACTCCTTTATGGCATTTTGGCGGGAAAAAGAACTAAAATCCCACTTTGTATCGACGAGAAAATCATCTGTTGATCGAGTGCACAGTCTCTTAAGCATCCGCAATGGATTAAAGTGTTCTTACTTTGGTTTCCGTGGGAAAACGTCTAGACTTCCGATCAGCGATGTCAACTACTGCTCATTAGGCATTTCGGCAATTGAAACTTCTAAGTTATTTCATCGTATCGACGAGTTACTCATTTGATTCCTTCCACCGCATCGGGCTTGCAGCAGTCTATTATCACACATCTGATCGACAATTCGTTGGTCTATTTTCATCCACAGTATTGGGTCCACAATCATCTATCGCTCCGAACTTCATCAGCGACAGCATAGAATAACCATGTTGTGTCGATAGTCGGGTGTCCTACGCATCAGATGGTTAGTCCCTTTAGCTTCCCCAATGGTGGCCCACAATTAAACTATATCTTCCACATCCACAGGTCTATCGATAGTCGGAGCCTCTAGAAATTATGTCATCGGCGCTTGGATGCTCTCCTCGTCGGGTGGTTAGTCCTTTCGGTCTCCGCAACGGCAGTCGTTCGGAAAACTTTACCTATCTTAGCTCATCGGTGACTGCATCATCTAATCATCAACAATGTGATCAACTAACTCTCACCAATGGCCGATGATTCCATGCCTTAGAAAAAATTTCAAAATTTTTCTCTTCCTTTCTAAACCTTCATCGGCTCAACGATCGCTTATTTTTCGTCGATCAAGTAACTGCTTGTCGCTGCCATAATCCACTAACACCTCGGCATCGATGAGTGGAAAACTAAAGCATCGGCGGGTTAGTTGTGGAGAATAAATCCAACTCAGTAGCTCTGTCTGTGTGGTTCTCAATCCACCAGGTTTATCAAGCACCTCAGGCCCTCATTCACCACTCCAATGCAGTCCAAGCAGAAAACCATTGCATGCAAGCAACCAAGCAGCTATTCAAGCTTTTATAGGGGGAAACATAGTTGACCAGAACGTAGGAACTCACAGCAGTCCTTCAAGTGATACCATCAAAAAAGGGAAAACACAGCCAAACAAATCGTGGCAAATGACAGCCCATGATCAAGCCTGAGCCCACAGCACACAAATATCACTGCAGTCGCTGGGAAAACTTATACTGTCAAAACCCCAAATTTTCATAAAAAATTGAAATTTTGAAAATACATAAAATGTTGAGATTGTGGTTTGCTAACAACTAACCGTTATCTATAAAAGAATCAGTTACCAGATTATTTAATACATAATCTTAATTAAGTAACTTAGCATTCGACTTTTTGATACAAGGTTAGGTTTATCTTGTGCAATAATTCAACTTTCAGTTCGCTGATGAGTTTTAATTTGCGACAAGTAGGTGGAACTGTATTTGGATTCCGGGGCTTACCCAGCATTTAAGCTAACACAAAAAGCTTATCGTTCTTACAGGTTTTACAAGTATGAATGATCAATTAACGCCTTTAATTCCATAAAGCATCCAGCTATATTTCTATTTACAAAAATAAAAAGCTTGGTAAATAAGCTGTTACATATCAATCTACTTCTATGAGGTAAAACAAGTAGTTTTGTTTCCTTCAATTATTTTTGTCAACGATATACATGTAGAAGAGTTTCTTTATTAAATGTAGATAAAAATAGTAATTACTTTCCCTGGTTCACAACTTGTGATCTTTGTTGTAAGTTATTTTCACCTAGAGTGCATAACCTGTAATGCTATAATGATTGTTCTAACAGTAATATACATTATCAACTTATAATAATAGTATAACCAACTGCTTGTTCTTCATCTTTTGTAATGAAGATTATTTCCTAAGGATCTAAACATTACAGTGAACATAAAGTCCTAAGGACATAGAATCTAGTGGGATTGTTCCAGTTCAGTTTCCTATTTTTTTTTTATAATACTTCTCTTGAATTAAGCTACTAATAACAACAGTTAACTTAGGCCAAGGTCTTTATGAGAGATTGATTTATTACCTCAAGCAAGCACTAGATAGTTCTAAAAATTATGTTACTAATTGAAAACATGGTGAAACTAATAGTATTTGTCATGGTTGACTAAATAACCAAAATCCATTAAACTTCGTTAATCTGAACTATGTAAAGGATTCATAGCCATCATCCTAGTAATTGCCACCCACTAAAACTATATTTTTCTATGATACTCACCAATACACACATAAACTATCTTGTTTATAATGCATCCATGTTTACGAGTAATTCTGGTTATAAACAATAAGATTTATAAAGTTCATGATCCTATTTAAAACTATGTTCTATAAAATTATCAAGTCACAACATAAACGTTGGTGGCAACAAGATTAGCTATGCAAGGTCTATTAGGAATACTTTATTAAACATCATAGTTTGGCTAGGTGATGAAATAGCCTTTTAATTAGTATCTCCCAAGTATCATCAGATTTACTTCCTATACTTAGTTACGATAGCTCAAGGCTTATCACCATTTTTATCTATACTATTGATGCTATGAATAAATGGATAAACCGTTTGTGAAGAACCTAAGCTTCCATGCATAAACTATTTTGGGCAAGAACATCGATTATGAAATTGCATCGATTTCATGATCAACAAAAATCTTAATATGAATAAACATATAATTATAAATTTCATATTATAACTTGCAATGGAAAAGGGATGTTTGCGTTAGACCACTCCATCGATGGGATTATGTGTAATGTTTTGTATAAAAACAAAGGCTTTGAAATTGCCCTCGTTCTAAACTATATGATGACTATATGATAACCTTGGAGAAGATTCGAGGGTTCATGGTTTATGCCCATGCAACCATAGGTTGGAATCCATGATCACATAGAACCTTTGAATGATTTTAAGTACTTATATGATTGTGCATAAAATTATGTTTTAAATCATTGTGAATCATTGGCATGTAGGAACTATATGATTGACCCACTGCATGGTTAAATAATTTATGAGACCACGTGTTTCCTTCTCGGCCAAGTGTTGGAAGTATAAGGGTTGGTGTAACCCTATTCTTTGTCATTCTCCTCCATAGATTTCGGGCCTTTGGGCCACTCTGCAACTGTGTCCATGGCCACCATACTTACCCTAATGTGAACTTAACGAGCTCTCGTCCTGGTTTACAATGTTCAGTTTGTCTTCTTCGTTATTGAACTCTTGTTTGCACTGCGAGTTTACCCTGGCAAGAGTTGTTGAGGGCCATGACTGGCAACTTATAGCCTGGCCTGTGAGTAGTTTTTGGTTCGTTCCTCCACGGCCTGCCTGTTGGGATTGTTTAAATGGGTTACTTGCTTCTTTTACAGTTTGGTTTTCGTCATAGGATTTCAAGAGTGTGGTTCTCATGCTTCACATGTGGTGACAGTTCGAGCTTCACCGTCCACTTATTGCTTGGCCGTTGCTCAACCTTCTTCTTGCTACTGCTAGCAGTGGTTTGTGCATGCATTTGAACCATCTCTATCACCGAAAAAATGAAGGGTTGGCTCTTTGACTCGCTGGTGGCGGTGCTCCTATTTCTCAGTGGCTACATTACCTTCGCTTCCAGGTATGAAAAATACTTTTAAACAATTTCTTAAAATTTACTCTTAAATTAGTTATAGTATAGAGCATAATTTTAATGTTGTGGGTTCTTATCCTTGCAGGTAATAGTTTACAACTCTCTTTGCAACTGGTACAAATGAGTAGGGTCGGCTTCCTAGTTACGGGTAAGCCCTAGTCAACCCATGGAAATCCATGCTTGTTCAGTTCTTTATGGAACAGTTTGGTTTGAAGTTATGGCCTGCAATTGACCCTTCATGGTTACTATTCCTCGGTTTAATTTTTTAGTTTTTACTAAACCCTTGCTATTAGCAGGGTTCTCCGGCTTATGTCGTGACTTGTAAATTTTGTTTTAATTGTTTTATGTACAGCTATGTAAAAAGATTTGCAGCCTGTCAAGCCATTCTCTGTTTAAACTTTAAGTATAGAGATTTAACTCTCTTGAGCTCGAACTCAGTTATTTTTATTCTCTTACTGTAATTTTGTATACTAGGGTTCCTACCCTTATTCGACTATGTAAAGAAATCTTTACTTGTTAAATTTATCTTAAATTAAATTGTATTACTAAATCTTATTCTATTATTTCTTTCTATTATAATAAATTGTTTATAAGCTCGGATATTTGAGCAAGGGTTAATCCTATCAGTGTCCTGTGTATAAAATAATTTCTTTAAATTATTATGTAGGTTTAGTTCAATAATAAATGTTAAATTATTTGTTTGTTACAGCTATATAGTTATTATGATTCCAATGTTATCTCTCTCTTTCCTTACAGGACTGTAATAATATTTTATATTTTGAAAGTTCAAAATACTAAATAATCCAAATCCTTGGATTATTGCTTTTCTCATTATTAATTACAATGTTATTACTATGATTTACAATGTTAATACCATAAATTATAATGTTAATACTATAAGGGTTTCGATCCTGTATTTTCTTTTATAATTAATCTTTGTTTAGTTTATTTAAATATATTAGTTCATTTATAAATAATATTTATGTGACTATTGCATTCACTCTATTTTATAAGTACATAGATAGGTTTTGTTTTTGTTTCCTTGTTACAATATTATAATTGATGTAGTTAATTTATTTATAAAAAGAACTATACGAGAATTACCCTACTTGAAATGTGAACATTTGTAGATATAGTTAACAGTATGAACAATAAAATAAACTATATAAAACAACTTGGTTCTTTCTTTACAGAAATAAATGAGTGTTTTATCTAAGTTAGTTCTTTTACCTATGTTACAGGTTAATAGTATCATTTTACAAAATATAGTTTTGAATAAGAACAATAACCTATTTATTGTAACAACTTGCTAAAAGAAATAAACCTGCTATCTGTAAAGTATTATGAATACTTCTTAGCTAGCATTCTTAATACAACAGACTGGTTTGAACAATAAACTTAATTAGACAAATTAATATTCTTTCCTGAAAACATCTATATACAAAAATAAATTATTCCATTCTTCTAAAATACAAATAACTCTATTCAATCTAGATTTTTATCTTATCGTTCATCTATTTTATAATGAACTGCCTGGTCCATTCCAAACGGGGAAAAACATAGGTTAGGATTATTTTCATCAATTACAGATTCAATATTCAAATAACTAAAGGGTTACAAGCTCTATCAGTTCACTACAAAACATGTAATAATTCATTCTCAGATATAAACCTTTAACAAAGTAAATAAAAGACTGTAGAACCTGTTTAAAGTTGGATGACAATAGAGTTGGGAGGTTGTTCCTCCCTACCAACTCCTGTAGAGCGCTCAAACAACATCTTCTTAGGACCCCCGAGCCAGTTCCTGGTCTCCTTGGCTGAGAATTGGTGGAGCATGCAACAAGATACTAGTCCAATGACTCAGTACTAACTCTGCACTCAGCAGTAAGATCCTTCAGCTGAAAAGCTGTACTAGATCACTTCTATAGTTTTACCCCTCAAACACCTTCCACAAATTCCCTTCCCAATAAAATCCTTTGAAGTACATTCACTTGAATGATTCTCTTCTTGGAATGAGTAGCCTTAGCTCTCTTCAATGGGCATTTTTATTAAGATTGCCTAGGTCTTTTTGGGTTAGTTGTCATTAATTGAGCCACCTTCTCTGATCCCACTTTCTTAGGGGATCATGACCCCAAATGTAGGGAGGTTTCCACCTGTAACATTGGAAGTGTTTGAGGATGCTACCACTTGTCTATTTGCTCTCCACCTAGTCTCCTCCACCAACTTGACCAGTAAATGCTCTTTTAACAACTCTCCCAAGCTGTTGTCTCCACTTTTTATTTATTTATAATTAAAATATTCATAATTACATTCAACATCCTTGACTCTGCTAAGTCATCAATTACAAATTAGCATAAAATTTAACATATTGTCTTGAAATAAAATAAAATATGATAACATTATTTTTTGCAAAATTGGGGCATGTGACATACACACCCCCTTAAAATATAACATCGTCCTCGATGTTATTTATTCTTAATCCTCAAAATTCCCCTGCAATAGAATTGGATATGCATATTGCATTTTACTTTCCAATTCCCTCCAATTCCCAGGTGGCTTCCTCTGGACTAAGGTGCCTTCATTGCACCTTCACTTATCCAATGGTGCTGTTTCGAAGTGTGATCTCCCTCCGCTTGAGGATACAGTTCGATTCCACCAGAAAATCTCCTTCTGGTTCCACCTGTACATCATTCTAGTTAACAACATGAGTAGCATCATGAACATATTTCTTTAAAATGGAAATGTGAAAAACATTATGTACTCTTAAGTTAGGTGGTAATGCTAATTGATAAGCTACTTGTCCAATCCTAGACAGAATTTCAAATGGGCCACAGTAACGAGGTACCAATTTTGCACAACTCCCCAATCTCAGAGAGCTCTTTTTGGGCCTTACCTTGATGAACACATGTTCACCTACCTGAAACTCCTTTGGTGTTCTTTTTAAGTCTGGTTGACTTTTCTACCAATTCTGTGTCACTTTCAGATTTCCCTGCACTTGTTTTACAATTTCTTCCATTTCTTTTAACAGTTCTGGACCTAATACCAATCTATCTACTGGATTACTCCAAGAGATAGGAGTATTATATTTCCGTCCATATAAAATTTTAAAAGGACTAAATCTGGTTGATGTCTGATAGTTATAATTATAAGCAAATTCTATTAGATGTAAATAATCCTCTCATTTACCTGGCTGGTCTTTCACATACATTCTTAATAGATCTTCCAGTACCTGGTTTACCCTTTCAATTTGTTCATCTATTTGAGGATGGAAAGAATTACTAAAATTTAATGTAGTGTTTAACCCTTTAAACAAAGACTTCCAAAAATTTCCTGTAAACTTAGGATCTCTATCTGAGATTATGACTTTTGGTACTCCATGCAATCGAAAAATCTATTTTAGAAAAATATCAGCTATGTTTGCAGCTTTATAAGTAGTTTTAACAGGCATAAAGTGAGCTACTTTGCTTAACTTATCAACTACTACCATGATAGAATCATTCTGATTTTGATTTCTAGGCAGCCCAGTAATAAAATCTATACTAATTATCTCCCATTTCCAGCTAGGGATGGGTAATGGCTGTAGCAAACCAGCTAGGTGTTGATGTTCAGTTTTTACCTATTGACATTCCAAACATCTAGCAATATATTCTGCTACTTCAATTTTCATATTTGGCCACAAATACTCTTTTCTTAACATGGTTATAGTCTTTTGATAACCTGGATGACCTGAATATGGTGTTTTATGAATTTCATCCAAAATTAACAGTTTAACTTTAGGTATATACATTCTATCTTTATACAATAAAAATTCTTTTTCATTTAAAATGTAACCTTTAATTAGGTTTTTTGTTGGATTTTCTTTAGATTTAACTTGCAAACTTTGGTAAATTTCATCTTGTTCTATTCCTTCTTTAAGCTATTCATCTAAGTCTGAAACATAGGTGCTGATAGTTGCTGCAAAAATCAGCCTTGCATTCCTACTTAATGCATCATCAACTTTATTTTCTTTACCTTTTATATGCTGAATTTCAAAATCATACTCGCTTAAGAAAGCTAACCACCTTGCTTGTCTGGCATTTAGATTAGGCTGATCTAACAGATACTTTAATCCTTTATTATCAGTCATTAAAATAAATTTTCTGTCAATTAGATGATGTTGCGACATCTTTAAAGCGTGTATTACAGCTGCTAATTCTAGATCATATGTTGCATAATTATTTTCGTGAAATTTTAATTTTCTAGACTCATAAGCAATAACATGCCCTTCTTGAGTCAGAACATTGCCTAAGCCATCATTACAAGTGTCAGTGCACACTACAAATTATTTATTAGGATCTGCTATTCTTAAAATAGGTGCGCTGGTTTATAAAGTTTTTAACATTTTAAATCTTTCTTCACATTTTTATTCCAATCAAACTTCCTTCCTTTCTTCTGCAAGGAAGTTATTAGATTTTCTATCCTCGAAAAACCTTCAATGAGCCTCCGGTATTAATTGATAATGCCCATGAAAGATCGAACATCCATCACATCCTTAGGAACCGACCAATCTTCGATTTCCCTTATCTTTTCAGGATCTACGGAAATTCCTTCCTTGGTCACCACATGACCTAAATACTGAATCGTATCCTTGAAGAAATCACATTTACTAAACTTTGCGAAGAGTTGATAATCACGCAACTCTTGCAAAACAATTTTTAGATGTTCTTTATGTTCTTCTTCAGTTTTTTAATAGATTAGAATGTTTTCGATAAATACGACCACAAATTTATCGAAATACTTATTCATAACATTGTTCATTAAACACATGAAGACAGCTGGGGAATTAGTAAGCCTGAATGGCATTACGAAAAAATTCATAATGACCATATCTAGTTCTAAAAGTTGTCTTAAAGATGTATTCATATTTAATCCTTACTTGATGATATCCATACCTTAAATCTATTTTCAAAAACACCGTGGCTCCTCGTAGTTGATCAAACAGATCATCTATGCGGGGCAACGAATATCAATTTTTTATGGTCATCTTATTTAACTGACGATAATCTATGCAAAGTCGCATGGTTCTGTCCTTCTTCTTAACGAAGATGACAGGTGCCCCCCAAGGAGACACACTTGGTCGAATATACTTTTTATCAATTAATTGTTTTAATTGAGATTTTAATTCATTAAGTTCGAGTATGTTCATTCGATAAGGGGCCTTTGAGCTAGGTACTACACCCAGTACCAGTTCAATGGTGAAATCCAATTCCCTTTTCAAAGGTAATCCCAGAATCTCTTCTGGGAATACATCAATATATTCTTTTAAGACTGGTATGTCTTCCAATTTTGGCTTATATGTTTTAATTAAACTTTCCTCATTAGTTATTGTTACTACATAAGCTTTACATCCCTTTCTAACAGCTCTCTTAAGTTGTAGGGCAAAAACCTGCCTTATGGTGATTTTTCTAGGGATTCCTTTAACACTTACTGGTTTTTCGTCACTATTTAAGCATGTGAAATTTTTATCATAACAGTTTAGAATTACTCTATGTTGTTCTAACCAGTCCATACCAATCAACAAATCATAAGAACCAAGAGGCAAAACATTAAGCTTGACAACAGTTTCAAAATTATCCATAACTATTGCACATTCTTTAAAAAAACAAGTTACCTTTCTTTTAGCACCAGTGGCTAATTGAACTAACCATGAATTCTCAAGTTTTTCAACAAATAACTTACATTTTTGTATTATTTGAGGTGCAATATAATTGAGACTAGCTCCTGGATCAATCAAAATAGTTACAGGGATCTAATTTATCATACCTTCTACTTCCACCATGGAAGTCTGATATTCAGCTTGTCAATTCTCCAAAGCTGCATTAATTCTAGGCATGGTCCTTACTAGTTCCCTAACAATAATCTCCTCCTGTATGGTATGTATGTTGTTACCAATCTTCTTCCGGTTTGGACAGACTGAAGCATAGTGTGGGCCATTACACTCCCAGCACTTGATAGGCTCTTTGCGCTCAAAGCTCTTGGTAAAATTTCCATGATTATTTGCAAATTCCTTACCTTTAGAATTATTCTGGTTGTTGGGTGTATTGTTCTTATTTCCTAGGAAGTTCTTGTTATTAGGATAATTTTTGGCCTTATTGTTCTTAAAATTTCTATTAGGCACAAAATCCTTCTTCTTTTGTTCAAACTGATTATTATTTTTCTTAGCTTTCCAGTTGGCCAAGCTTTCTTTCTTTCGATTCTGCTCAAAACGGAAGTTATATTTTCTCATAGCTTCCTCCAAGGTCTTTGGGTTATCATATTCAATTCTATATTTAATATGATAAGGTAGACAGCTAAGAAATCGTTGTACCTTTGGTTTCTCATCTACAAGGTATGGTACATACCTAAGTAGACTTAAGAACTTGCTGTTCAGATTCTTCATTATCATTGATCCTAACTTCAACTCATAAAACTCTTTGGCTCTCTCCTCATAATATTACTTAGACAGAAATTTCTTTTTGAAATACCTCTTAAAGGTACTCCAGTTTACATTTTTCTCTTTTTATGCCCTTAACTCTTTTCAAGTCCTGCCACCAAATGTCAGCCTTTCCTGAGAGGTTATAAATAGCCATTCTAGCCTTTAACTGGTTAGAATAGTTATATATTTGGAAATACTTCTTCATCCCAGATAACCAGGATTCAGCTTCCTCCCCCTTCTCAGTCTCTCCATTAAAGGTTGGTGGTTTTATCTTTTTGAATACCCCAAAAATTTCCTCATAAGGTTTGTATTTCCTCTTTTTAATGTATAGATTATCATCACTACTGTCACTAGTAGAATGGTATTTTCGTTGTTCACCAAATACTTCAGAAGACGAACTACTTTTACTTTTAGTATGTTTCATCTTTTTATTTTTACGTTGGTGACTGGTATCTTCTGATTCTGTTCTTCTACCCCTATCCTCAGTTTGAAACTTTTCAGTTAGGATCTGATTCAGTTCTTCTTGAACCCTCGGAATCCTTTCATTTTCTCACTTTAGAGAGTCCA
>LPNX010362546.1:2296-15027 GCA_001517045.1 Pseudotsuga menziesii | reverse complement strand
GAAACACTGAACTGTTTCCCGCTAAACCATGAACTCATAGCATACCTCAAACAAAAGCATATACCTGATGTGCTTTTCCTGTCTGAGATACTTCTATCCAAATCTGCATCTGTGTAGCCATACAATCTATACTCATGGCTACGATTATAGTATAGACCAAAGTCTTTAGTCCCTTTCAGATATCTCATCACATTTTTTGCAGCTACTAGGTGAATTGGTCTTGGTTGAACAAGATATTGACTTAAGGTGTTCACAGCAAAAAAAATGTCTGGTCTGGTATTTGTTAAGTACATCAATGACCCAATAATCTGTCTACAGTGAATCACAACCACTAACTCTAATGAGTCATCAGCTAACAGCTTCAGGTTGGAGTCCATGGGTGTGGCCATGACTTTGCATTTCAACATATTGAATCTCTTCAATATCTCTACCACATACTTTCCCTGGTTGAGAAAGATTCCTTCTCACTTTTGCCATACTTCCAGACTTAAGAAATAATGCATTAACCCAAGGTCTTTCATCTCAAATTCTTCTGTTAGTTTCTTCTTGCTTTCCATGATCTGTTTCTCATTACCTGTCAAGAATAAGTCATCCACATATAGTAATAGAATGATAGGTACAACTTTTACAACCTTGTAGGAAAGGTTATGATCGACTTTATTCTTGGCAAAGCCCATGCTCACCAGGAAACTATCTATTCTTCCATACCAAGCTCTGGGAGCTTGCTTCAGGCCATAGAGGGCCTTCTTCAACTTGCATACTTGATTTTTTCTGTCTTCAACTTCAAATCCTCATGACTATTCGATGTAAAACTCTTCCTCAATCATACCATTAAGGAAGGCTTGTCTTTACTTCATCATGGAAGAAACTACCATGAAAGTNTCAACTTCAAATCCTCATGACTATTCGATGTAAAACTCTTCCTCAATCATACCATTAAGGAAGGCTTGTCTTTACTTCATCATGGAAGAAACTACCATGAAATTTTTAAAGGAATTGTACCTTGCTTCCTGGAGTAAGTGTCTCTTCAGAATTAATTCCCTCTTTCTGATAGAAACCTCTAGCCACAACTCTTACCTTACTTCTATCAGCAACATATCTTATCTTGCAAATCCATTTGGAAGATACCGCATTCTTGCTTTCCGGTTTGAGCACACTATCCCAAACATCATTCTAGTATCACAACATCTTCTATGAGTTTGTTTTCTCAGGTCATCAACATATCCTAGTCTTCTGCATTCAACCTTGAATGTTGGAACCCACTTTACTCTTGGTAAAGTCTCGATCCATCACAAATCTATCCATCATGTTGTACCATGTCGAACTCGGATATAATTTTCTGTAGTCACTCCCCCTGAAGTGGAGTATCATCTTCCCTCTTCATTCTGTACAGATGGTTCTATGCTTGATATATACTGGTCAATAGAGTATGTCATGTCATAGTCTATTCTTTCTGGGGAGAATCAAGAAACTTGCTTTGTACACTTGTTCCATCATATCGTATACATCATTCCCATAGCTTCTTTCATAGCATTCTTTTCTTCATCTTGAGTTATCTCTTGTACCCATGGTGGTATTCATCCTTCAAGGTGGATCTACCACTCTCTGAAGCTCTTTCTTCCGTCATGGTGTCTCTGACCCTGGGAGATTTAGATTCATGTTTATTGGAGTGGATCTTGAATTGTCATCACTTGTTCTTCGGAACAAGTCTCATCCTTATTTTCTTGTAGGAGGTTATTCATGACCTTTCCTACAATTCAAATGCACCAGTTTCATGGTTAGAACTATTTCATAAAACATATGCATAACGACAAATTCTTATGCATCATGCAACTATTTAGTCAATACAATATTCATCCATATCTCACATAAACTTTCTAGATGCCTTCCATTTCCACCATGACATTATTGAGGTTGTGCACTAATCCAATATGTCAGCAAAGAGGTTTGATAAGTAACAATGGAGAGTTGTATAGCACCATGAGCTACTTACTCATCACATGCATATTAGAAGTATACAGTCATTAATGCAAAAAAAAAGAATACATCAACTGAATATAATAAAACAATATCATGAAATGACAATTGAATACTTATCTTTATTTGTTTCATGGGTATACTCCTTTTTTGAGTCTTCAGCTTCATCATCTTCTTCATCATCATTTCTTATCCAAATGCTGAGGTGGATAAGAATTTCTTCAAGAGTTGAGATCTTCATATTCCTCATTGATTGAGAAATCTTCTTTGGAAGATGAGAGCTTGATCTTCAGAGACGAGTTTCTTCTTCTTCCCAAAGTCGGCTGAAAGTAATCACTTCCTTCTGGAACACATTTCTTAAATGAATGAATTCTATGATCCTGGGAGGCCATTCAAGGTGGCCATCACCACTTCTGCATTCTTCACTTCTTCTTTCCCCGCTTGAAGTTGTTCTTTGATTTGAGAGATCCTTATGACTGCATGGTCTCTGCATTCTGGATCTTCACATTCTTCAGCTGGTTTCTTAAGGTCATATTCTGATCTATGTTCTTCCCTTCAAATAGCTTGGTCAAGGAATCAAACCTCATCGATGTCTTTAGGGAAGACACTTGCAATACAAGTTGATTCGTAACTGAATCATCAATGATCTTCTGGGATTTGACCAAGTTCTTCTTGAGAAAGGCTTCTAGCCTCATCTCCCTCTGAAACTGGAACCTCTATGCTCATGTAGGTGTCCAATCCATTTTCTTCAGAGAGATCATATACTTATAGGCTTGGAAGTTGTCAACTTCACCAAGATTATCATCAAGCTGATGTCATAGATCACTTTGAAAAGAGAACCTCAAATGAACATAGCAAAGGATTAGATCTTACCGATTTGAGGTGTCTGTCCTAGGTCCGGAGCTGGCTGATCTAGGGTTTGTCACAGAAACCCTAATTTCAAAAACTTGGAATATTTCAGATCTGATTGGCTAGACAGATAGATCTCTTCAAATGGAGCTGTCCAATGTACTCCATTTCTGAAAACAGTGGAGGGAAGCTCCCGGAACAGGAAGCCCTAATTTTCCAATTTCTTCAGCAAAAATGTCTGTTACTATTTCTATGATATCTCCTAAATTTCTGCTCCTCTGTATCTGAAATTTTTTAATGTCCCTGATCCAACACCACAGGTTTCATCAGAATTGGTTTCACCATTTGGGATTTATGATCCTTTTCCCAAGGTGACCTGTTACAGGACTGTTCAGAACAACGAAGTTGTACGGCCTGCCACATGTCACTGGTTCATCTTATGAGTCTTATATTCGAACCACCTAAATTACAGTCTGTGCCCTTTCTGAAACATCTTTAGGAATTCCATTTGGACCTCTGTATCCCAAGATATTGCAATTCTCCCTAGGTGTCATGTTTANTTATATTCGAACCACCTAAATTACAGTCTGTGCCCTTTCTGAAACATCTTTAGGAATTCCATTTGGACCTCTGTATCCCAAGATATTGCAATTCTCCCTAGGTGTCCTGTTTAGGGATGAATTCTGGAAGAGGCTGGAACCCTAAATTGGAAAGAACATATCTTCTGCAATACAGCGAATCTGAGGATGAATTTTGGACACAGTGTTCATAAGGATTTCATCTTCGGCCCGTGAAATTTTCAGCTCCTGATCCTTCACCAATATTAGAATATAGCGAANAGCGAATCTGAGGATGAATTTTGGACACAGTGTTCATAAGGATTTCATCTTCGGCCCGTGAAATTTTCAGCTCCTGATCCTTCACCAATATTAGAATATAGAGAATTTACCAAAATGTAGCATTTTTAGTATTTAGGGTTTTTCTAGCTCGGGGTCAAACTAGGGTTTGACTTTCCCAGAGTTTCACCCAACCAAATTTCTTGATCCAGGTCTCTAAACTTAGGTTTTGATGAGGAGAACAATCCTATGCTGGTCTCACTCAAAAATTCCTCTTCTGTAGAAATCCCTAATGAAAACTGAAAATGCTCGGAATCGAATTCCACTTCTACAGAAAGATGCACCCTTCAAAGGAGAGTCAGCCTAGCCTTCTTTTGCTGATTGATTGTGGAGAGAGAACCAAAAAATAAGAATCCAAGCTAGCTTTTTTAGCTTGGGAAATCTTCCCTATTCAGGTTAGCTCTGATACCATGTTAAATTTTTCATATGCTTAGCTAAGACATCAGTATATCATTTCATTTTTCATAATAAAAGCATATAAAACAGGATCACTGAAAGAAACAGTATCACTAGAACAACACAGATTTATATTGGGAAAACCCTAAAGGGAAAAACCCAGCAAAACATTCCTCAATATAGATGCCCCAAAAGTCNTTTCATTTTTCATAATAAAAGCATATAAAACAGGATCACTGAAAGAAACAGTATCACTAGAACAACACAGATTTATATTGGGAAAACCCTAAAGGGAAAAACCCAGCAAAAAATTCCTCAATATAGATGCCCCAAAAGTCTATGCCCTGTAAATGGAAATTAAGTGGGTTTATATAGGCTTGACTTGCCCCACTCCACATTCTCCTCATGATTCTTTAGTTACAACAAATTTTGCCCAAGAAAGCATATGGTTCCAATTCCCCACACTTGGTTAGGCTCTTCTTAAATTATGTAGTTGACATAGTTACAACTATGCCAACCACATTTTATATTTTTAGAAGATTACAATAAAATTGTTTTCCCCCAAAACCACATGGTTCATTGAACCCACAATATGGTTTTTTTTTTAAACAAATTTGTTATAACGTAACTTGTTTTTAGACCCACTTATAACCCATTTTATATAGTTTATAATTAGACATGTGCTGAAATAAAGTGCGGGCTCCCTTGCTGGGAGGAGCTCCCGGTCACGCTGGAGGAAGAACCAAGGTCGGGGCTAAGCCCCGATGCCTTTGGGGCTCGAGATGCCACTTTAAATAATATTATTTCAATACATTATACAAAGAACACTACCAGCATAGCTGGTAAAGGCGCAGAGACAGGGTATGGGAGGTTAGGACTTGAAACCGACGGAGCATCAACATTTTGGTGAACTTCAATCAATATTGGCCAATCCGGTGCTGCCACATGGCAGTTCTGGATTGGTCCACCTCAACGCCTAGTCAACTGCCAAATCATCTGCCGTACTGCCAACTAAGTTGTGCAGTCACCTTCGTACTGACACATGTCGCATTCGGATTGGTCTGTACTACTGACTGAATTGCCACCTCATTGTCCGTACATGACATGTGTCGCATCCTGATTGGTCTGTACTGCTGACTGAATTTCCACCTCATCATTCGTACATGACATGTGTCACATCCTGATTGGACCATACTGCCACCTGTCTATCCACATCATCTGTCCGTACTGTACAAATTCCATGTGTCACCCTGTCAGTGGTGCCACGTGGCACCTCTTTTGCTAATTTTTCCTATTGACCTCATAGAATAGAACCTGATAGCTTTCTCATATGGAGTCCATTTGAGGCGAAATGAATGTCGTTGGAATCGTCTCGACGAGCCCTTCAATCTGGTGCTGGTTTTGCTAAGATTGAAGGACTTCAAAAATTTTGCCTTCTTGGATCCTCCTGGATCATCTACATATTCTCTGTAAGCAGTTATCATTTTTTTGAAGATTCCAGTTGTGAGATAAATTATATCAGACCTTATTTTGCCAAATATTATTGTGGTGAATGGATTTTAAATATGCAGTACTTTCATTATATATATGATGGATCTTTCTCTTGAGGTTTGTGAAATTGGTAAACATTGTTGAAGTTATTTATCCCAGTTTGAAGCAAATACACATTATAGGAGGTCTGTACAGTTTGAAGTGTGTTTTTCGATATATTTTCATCTCATAACTTGGGAACGCTATCCACAAGTTCTCGATCAAGGAACTTGTACTTGTGCAAGGTCTCCAAATGATCTAGGCTACTGGTATATCTGAATTTTTTTGAGTCTCCATCCTCAAAACATATTTGGTTTTTATTTTTTTCTCACCTTAGTAAGAGAATGACATTATTTTCCTACATCCCACTCCAGATAAACTAGACCAAAATCTTTCTTTTCGTATTTTGAACCCAAACAAGGATGTAGACAAGCAAGTGTCAATACATGTTAAATATAGTGCACAGGTACAAGCTCATGGCCGCAAGTTATGAGATAGAAATATATCGAAAAACACCCTTTCATTGTATAGACCTTGTTAAAATTTTCATATGCTTAGCTAAGACATCAGTATATCATTTCATTTTTCATAATAAAAACATATAAAACAAGATCATTGAAAGAAACAGTATCACAAGAACAACACAGATTTATCCTGGAAAAACCCAGCAAAAGCTTCCTCAATATAGATGCCCCAAAAAAGGAAAAAGGTAAAACCAACAAGGAGATCAAAAACCTGATTCTCCTCCTTCTCCAGCAACCTCTCTCCTCCACAAGTGCGCTATTCCAAGTTAGTGTGTGTGTGTCAAATGAGGAGCACCACACCTCTATTTATATTCATCCGTTCACTTAAGTTAACTCATTTGACATGTAGGCTCGAGTTAAATCATGTAGGCTTGAGTTACACATGTAGGCTCAAGTAACCACACTGGGTTGCTAATGACCCACCTTTACAATTAGAGGGGACTACCTCATGACTCTTATTAGTTCTTCCGATTAGGAGCATAGGGGTACAATGTAATACAAGTGGTTCTCCTGGTAGGACCATCGGGGACCACAAAAGATACATATAGAATATTCTTCGAAGTTACAATATTTCAATAGACCTCCTATAATGTGTATTTGAGAAGTCAGGATACATGTTTTCNGGTAGGACCATCGGGGACCACAAAAGATACATATAGAATATTCTTCGAAGTTACAATATTTCAATAGACCTCCTATAATGTGTATTTGAGAAGTCAGGATACATGTTGTCGTGAATTCTCCTTATACAATGATGATAAAATTGTATGGAACACACATGACAATATACCTTGAGAGAGAAAAGATTAATGTCCTTGGTCTTGTCAGTCCTGTGGGTAAAAGGGGTTGTTTCCCCACCTTTATTGTACACCTTGGTCTTATGGGTATGGGAATTGCCTTACCACCTTGTTTTGATGCTTAGTAGACTTATGGTCCTTTTAGTCCTAGCACCCTTGTTGTATGTGGTACCATGAAANTGTTTTGATGCTTAGTAGACTTATGGTCCTTTTAGTCCTAGCACCCTTGTTGTATGTGGTACCATGAGAACCTTTGGTATGATGACTTAACCTTTTTTTTTGTAATGATCACTTGACTATTAGTACCCTATCCTAAGTCAACTTAACATTATTTTATGTTATGTTTGGTAACAACCCTAAAAGATAGGGTTTTGTGGATTAACCTTTCTAGAAGGCTTGTTAAGATTATAAATTCAAGTCTTGAATTTCATTTTAGATAGTGTGTTCACAAGAGAAATTTGAAGATATGATCTTTCACCTGTCTAGGATTTGCTAATGCTAATAGATTGACGTCTATGGTTTTGTTTCTATCTCTAGGTTGCCACCACCTCTCCTCTCATCCTGCTAGTGTTTTCGTCTTCCTGTTCAAGTTGTTACTGTTATAAATAAGTCATGTCAATCTTCTTAGCTTGTTAAGGGTTTCCTTGACATGTGTTGATCTTCCTTGAGATGGGCATAATCTTTTGTAGGAAGTTAATTCTGATAGAAGCCCTTCTTGGGGAGGCCATGAATAATAGAAACCTTTCTGTTAAGGGTTGTGACTAATAGAATCCCATTAGGGTTGGGATGTGACTGATCTAAGCCCCTTAGATTTGAACTATGATTGTGTTGCTAGTTGGGCCATGACTGTGTGGAACCCTTCTTGAGTTGGGTCATGACTAGGTAAAACCCTTCTTGGGTAGGCCGTGACTGTTTGACCTTACCTTAACTGAACCATAGAATGTTGATGCTTTCTCTAACAGGTCATGACTATTGATGACTTTTTTGAGCCCTCTTGGACACGTCATGACTTTTTTGTGACTTCTTAGATTGGGTCGTGANAGAATGTTGATGCTTTCTCTAACAGGTCATGACTATTGATGACTTTTTTGAGCCCTCTTGGACACGTCATGACTTTTTTGTGACTTCTTAGATTGGGTCATGATCACTATTGCTTTCACAGTCTTAGGATGTGACCCTTCTACTATTTTTTAGAGCGGATCGTGACACTTGGGACTTGGGGTTGTTCAAACTTGAGCTATGACTCTTGGATGCCACCTGTGCTAGGTTGTGACCGTGTGTGTGCTCATTGAACTTGAGTTGTGACCTCTATGAGGTGTTTGTACAGAGCTATGACTATTGTGGGTTGTTAGGACTCTATCTTGACCTTGCTGGGTTTATAAGATCTCAGCTATGACTTGTGTTAATCTTCTTGAACTAGTTGTGATCCTGCTGGTGCCTAACTGTGTTTGGGGCTGGGTCTCACTATTGGGGTTTCCACACTTGGTGGAGGAGTCATATTGACTACTACTGTATGTGCCTAACCTTATTCCTAACCTTTTCTCTCTCAATGTATGTCAACTGTTTCAATGTTGATCTTGTCCTTTTAGTGACAAGATTTGATCCTAAAAGTATCTAAGTATAAGGCTAATTCAAACCAGATATGAACTGACATTGTTATTTATTAGTTGTTGGTCATTAGCTTGTTTTTTGTACTATATTATTGTTTATGTTCTGCACATTACATTTGATGAAGTGTATCTCAAGGACCAACTTTAAAACAGTGACCATTGGAGTGTTAAAGTTAAAAGAGATGAAATTTATGTTTTCTAAATTTATCTTGCCTTGCTATAGTTGTACCAATTTTGGGACTGAGTATCACTGCTGGGGTTTTCACACTTGGTGACTGATTCATATTGAATGCTATTGTATGTGGGGCTGAGTATCACTGTTGTGGTTTTCACACTTCATGGTGACTGAGCCATATTGACTACTGCCCCATATAGATCTACCCCATTTAAATCAGTATTTCGTTGAGCAATATGTAATTTTTAAAATTTCTGGTTGTTGAACATCTGCTAGATTATAAATTGTTTTTCTTGGATTTGAACTTTAGAATTCATAGTTTAAAGACATATATAATGTAATGTGTCTATGATTGTAGAGAATGATAGGGTTGTAGCATAGATTAATATTGAAAGTACTTCAGATCTGTCCCATTTGGATTATATTTACTGAACACTTTGAAGTGGGAGACCAATAAATCATCTGAGTAGTTGGGTTGATGACAGTTAGCAACTTAGAGGAATGAGTGGCACTACGATAGAATTAGGAATTGAGGATAATTTTGTTTCTCAGTTATAGAGGGTTCAACTAGTTGATGACACAAAATCAGGTTAGGCCCATGATACCACCAGATCACAGGAAAACGGTGATGCTACTACCTCACAAGCTACATATGTTGGTACTGTAATGATAGAAACTTTACAATCATAGGATAATGATATATAGAGAACCAAGGAACGTAATCAATCCCATGTTGAATATAATGCAATCTATCATCCTTTTTCAACCATTAGATACTCAAAGTTGTGTATTAATCTTTTTTACCATTATATAGGACTCTATAAGTTAGGTTCCCAAATTATTAAAGGGTTCTAGCTCAATGGAAGGGAGCCTACCTTACAAGCAGGAGGTTGGTGGTTTGATTCCTCCATGCCCTAATGATACTATAATATCAGTTAAAAACAACTAAATTAGTAAGCAAAAAATAAGAGATAGGTGACCAAACAAAATGACCAAAACTTGTATATAAAATTACTAAAAACGACTAAATTAGTGACCAAAACATGAGAGATGTGAAACTAGGCATTAAAAAGGATGCAACACATGGCGCTAATGATGAAGCCAAACATGGCGTTGATATGGTATAAAAATAAGACGTTACTTTGGATGCAAAAGATGGTGCTACATAGGAAGCAAAATATGGTGCAATAATAGAAGAAATATTTGGCGTCATTTTGGTAGCAAAACACGATGCAAAAAAGGAAGCAAAAATTGATGCAAATTTGGAAGCAAAAATTGGCATATATTTGGAAGTAAAGCATGGTGCAAAATGGGATACTAAAGTGGTAGAAAAAATAAATTCAATATTGGATGCTAACATGGTGCTATTAAGGATGCAAATGTGGCGCTAATGAGGGTGTCATTTAAGAAGCAAAAGTAGACACTTTCTAGGAAGCAAAATATGACGTTATTTAGGAAGCAAACGTCTACGTTGTTTAGGAAGCAAAGTTGGATGTTATTCTAGAAGAAAACCTCGACGTTGTTTAGGAAGCAAAGTTGGACGCTATTCTGGAAGCAAACGTTGACGTTGTTTAGGAAGCAAAGTTGGATGCTATTCTAGAAGTTAAAAAAGAGACGCTATTTTGGATGCCATAAAAAATGCTATTTAGGAAGCAAAAAAAGGCATTTTTTGAGACACTTTAAGTTTTGTCCATGATGCATCCCATTTAGCGTCTAGTTTTACCACTAAATGTAAAAAAAAATTACACTAAAAAGGGACGCTAAATGGGATGCTAATTCCAAGATTTGTTGTAGTGATGGAATGGTAACGACCTATTATTAATTTTAGTTGACGTAAAATCCATGAACATGGTCAGGCTAGCTTGTGATAAGACTCCTTGTCCTTGAATGCAACAAGATGTATATTAAATCGTCAGAAAAGAATTTCACAAATGCAAACTGCAAGCCATTACCCTGGCTTGGGAACCAGGTGATGGTAATGTCATTCACTGAACATGTCTATGAATATGATAAGATGGCTTGTGATAAGACCCCCTATCTTGCTGCTTATGCTTATTAGGGTGATTTTATTGATTACAAGGTGATCAAGGTGAGACCATAAGAGAACATAGGTTAAAGAAGCTATTATAGATCTACTACCAATAATCACTATAAAATATGGAAAGAACATGTGAGTACTCCTAAAAACTCAATAATTAGTATGAGGATAGATAAAGATAGTGATCATTGGAAATGAAGATTCAATGTGAAAAGGTGAGCATATATTCTGGATTCCTTTCTCATAAAGATAGTGATCTGAGTATAAACCAAGTGGAAGTTTCTGACATATCCAAATTAAAACTCCATAGTTAAAATGTTCTAGTGATGAATTACTTTACCAAATGCCACTAGCTATTGTAAGAAAACAATGTTTTGTAAAGAAAAGAAACAAGAAAGCAATCAAAAAACACCAAGAACTAAAGAAAACCAATCAAAACCACACCTTATGTATAGGTAAGTGAAACTTATCTCAAGAAAATTACTTCTTGATGAGTTGGACATTCATTGGATAGGCCTCAGAAAAACCCTCCAACGTTTGCAAGAAGACAGTACCAGGGCCGAGATTTTTTGTAACAATGAACGGTCCTAACCACAGACGCTAAAACTTTGTATAGTCTCGTTTGTCCTTGTGGGGTTTGTCGCACTTATGTACCAAATCCCCAATATGAAATTCGTGACTGGTGGAAGACTTATCATCGAACCATATTTTCACCAGTTGTTGGTGATGATATAACTTGTTCCTAGATTTGTCCCTCTCTTATTCTAACTTAAGAAGTGTGTCGATTCGGTCTTGCAGAGGGGAGGACTCATCATATTGTGAACAAGATTGTGCAATGTGTAGTGATGGGAGGAGAAGATTCGATGGTAAGACAAACTCTTTTCCATAAACCAAGCAGTAGGGATAATTTCCAATGCAAACCTTAGGAGTAATATGGTATTCCCATAAAGCACTAAAAATATTTCTATGCCAATCCATGTGGTTTTCAACCACGGTTTTCTTCAATATATTGATCAAGTTCTTATTTGAGGATTCCGCCAAACCATTACCATGTGGGTAATAGTTAGTAGAATACTTTACCTATATCCCCTTTTCAAGGGCATACTGAGTAAGGTCAATTAAGTTAAAATAGGAGGCATTGTCAAAAACCAGAGATTCAGGTACTCCTAACCTAGTAAGAATGTTACTCTCCAAAAAGGATATAACTGAGTTGGAGTTAGCAACCTTTAGGGGTATTTATTCNTAGGAGGCATTGTCAAAAACCAGAGATTCAGGTACTCCTAACCTAGTAAGAATGTTACTCTCCAAAAAGGATATAACTGAGTTGGAGTTAGCAACCTTTAGGGGTATTTCTTCCACCCACCAAGTGAAATAATATGTTGCAGTCAAAATATACTTATGCTATAACATAGAATGGGGAGTAATTGGACTGAAAAAATCCAGTCCCCATTATTTAAATGGATACTAGACAGTGACAAGTTGAAGAGGAAAGGATGGCTTCTTCAATTTTTCAGCACATCTTTGGCAAGGCTCACATTTTATGACAAATTTATAGGCATATTTAAATAATGTGGGCCAACAATACCTTGCTCTTGATACCTTTTGGGTTGCAGTTTCTCCTGAGAAATTTCCACCCGCAGGCCCTACATGCATGTCAACCAAAATTTTATCAGCCTCTAGTTTTTCAAGGCGCCTGAGAAAGAAACCACATAATTTTTGCAGAATAACACATTATAAATAAATTGGTAAGGTGTCTCTTTAAGTATCAATGTCCTACACTTTTTGAATTCGATGGTTGGAGGGGCATACTCATGAGTAACATAANTAATTTTTGCAGAATAACACATTATAAATAAATTGGTAAGGTGTCTCTTTAAGTATCAATGTCCTACACTTTTTGAATTCGATGGTTGGAGGGGCATACTCGTGAGTAACATAA